>PVJL010004513.1:5595-127847 GCA_004026885.1 Lyroderma lyra | reverse complement strand
CAGACGAGTGAGAAACACGAAGGTGTAGCTCAGGCGCGTGCGGGAGGGGAGCTGGAAGGAACTGGTTCACAGGAGCCTCTCGAGGTGGGCGCCTCATTGGAGCCTGACGACGTTTGTGGCGTGCGGGAGAGAAGTCGAGTGGCTCACGGGTTTCCGTTTGCGGTCTGCCTGCCTGAATTTATAAAGCTGTGCAGTCCAAATGCTTGAGCGTCTCCTCCATGGCAAGTCTCAGAACGCAGCCGCAGCTCTTGTGCCGGATCTTGCCAGCTTGGGCTTTACAAACTGATAAACATTTTCCTTTTTTTGGCTGGCACCTCATTTCCTTTTTTTTTTACTTCTGTTCTGAAATTATTACAGTAACTTTTGTACTTCAAGGAGTTGATAAAAGTCTGGTGTATCCTAGATACTCAATAAATTAATAATAAATTAATAATCAAATAAATGAGATCATCCATGACGATTGACCTACAAGGTCATATTGTTCATGGTAAAGTGGTGGGCATCAAATGGGGCTTTTGTGATTGCAAAGCAGTTTGTGCATTTGTGATAAAGTAGCGCTTGGTAGTGGCGCAGTAAAATACAGACTTCTGCAGAATTTCTGGCAAAATGTAGCCAGGTATCACTCTGCACCATGTTTGCTGACCACGTTGGTCCCACCTGGTCATCATAGCAGCAGCAGCCACAGGAAGATGAGGTAATCAGGCAGATTGCAGTGGAACAGGTTGCACTCTCATTCCTATGCTTTTGCCCCCTGCAGAATCCTGGTCTGGAGATGGGTTGTGTTACGTGATGCCCCCAGGGTCCCTGGCGTGCTTGGGGTTCTACTCATTTCTCTGGACTAATCCAGCTCCCAGCCTGGAGCCTCGGCATACACTGCATTAATCAGACGTGCTGGGATGATCACATGGTCTCCTTGCTGCCTCCCTCCCGTTAGCTGCCGCTTGTCAGCAGCTGGCAGGGCTGGAGGCTGCAGGCCCCCGTCTGCAGAGAGCCTTTTACTTCAGAATATTGGGGGGTGTGGAAGCCCGCCTCCTTTTTCTGCACTTTGCACCGTCTGACTGACTAAATGGTTGTCCTCCGAACCAAAAAGGCTGCAGGCAATCTAAGGAAATTGTCTCTGACTAGGTCATGTTCGCATTTGAAGAATTCAGGTATGTACTGGGTTTTCCACATCAGCTTGCCACTGGGTTTTTGTTCTCGTAGGTTTTTGCTGTGTAATGCCAGCTCTGGGTTCCGGCTGGTTCTCACCAAAAACAAAAAAAGGAATCTTTTTTTGCATTTGGTGGGGTTTACTGTTGTCATGGGGGTGGGAGGCGCAGAGGTGGTGTGGGGCCTCTGTGCTTGCTGATGCACGAACGCAGCGTGGATAATTGGTTTGATGGTGTGTAAATTTGCAGAGGACCCCTCCTCGTGCCTTATTGGAGCTGCTGTTGCTGGTGTAGAGTTATGAATACAGAAGAGCAACTGTTTATCCAGAATGAGTCTTTTGCTATCTTTTGTTTTTCTTCCTTTGTGAAACTCATGGAGTCGACTGCTCTCTTAAATGCGAATGTAGCAGCTAAGGTGAAAAATTCTGCAAGTCTGTTGGCTCCGTGGAGATTTGATTTTGGCTCTGATTTTCCTCATTGTCAATAATCATCTCGTGGCTGGGCAGTTTTCTCGGAAGTGCCCTGATAATGTTTTGTTAACAGGATCCTTCTTTGCTTTCATGTGCTTTTCGGCTGCCGTAATTATTAATGCTCCGAATTGGAGTCTTTTGTGAGTCTTACCCCTTCTCTTTCCTCCATCTCTTCTCCGGGAACCTGTCTCCGGGTGTGAATGTGGGAAGGGCTGTTCCAGCAGAGATAGTTTCTAAGAAATGGAAATAAAGGAGGTGGAATGGGAGGCTTATCCAATCATTCTTGTGCATATTTTCATGTCTTTGAACATATGGAAGGAAGTATGTCTGTGTGTGTCTGTTTCTAACCTCTGACAGCTTTTCATTTCTCAAGTGGAATTTCTGTACATTTTAGAACGGAGGTAAATACCACACTGATGGCCAAAGAAGTTATTGTGTGGGAACCTCAGTTCTGTCTCTCCAGGCCCTTTTCTTCCCCTCCAAATATGCTATAATCGGCATCAAAGTAATGGCAGGATAACTAGAGACCCTGTCGCCAAAATCGAGGGTATATATGAGTGGATCCAAGCCAGGCTTTGCACAGGCTGTCCCCCGCCCTTTCTATAAACTCGGGACTTTGGATCAGGAAGTTATCCTTTGTTTAAGAGCATGTCCCTGCATTATTTGTAATGGACTAGGCTTATGAAGAGGACATTCTTTGCACGTGGCAACTTGCTTTGGTTACATACGGCCTATGCCCTTACACAGTGGCCAGAACTTAACTGTTTTATGATAGCTCCACTAATAACTATCAAGAATTATTTAGTATTTGACATGTTACGGTAGATCGGTCCTCAGGGGATGAAACAGGAGTTCTGGCTTCTAATCCCAGTTTCAAAATTAGCTTTTCTGGTCCTTGTGAGAGTTATGGAGGAATTTTGTAAATTACAGAAAGTAGCATAATTGTGAGGTTCATATTTTATTGTTAGCATTTGATCTAGATGAGGTAAGCCTTAACTACTGCCTTGAATGGAGCTTGGAGCCTTTCACTGCATTTCATAGTTAAGGAAGAAGGACAAGTGTCGACAAGCCATTCCCATTGTGCTGGGCTCCTAGAGCCCAGAGCTGGGTCTAATGAGGTGGAAAGGGGTTGAGTTAACGGCCAGCACACAGCTGACCTGAGAAAGTGGGGCCCTCAATGGAAAGTTGGCCAGAAAGAGGGAATCTCTTACCTTGCCTCATGCTTCTGCTCACACTGGCCCTGAACACCTTTGCTGGATATGATTGCATTTTGTGACTTCTGCTCAGCACCAGACAAATGGCTTTCTTCTTGAGTCACAGGGTGAGTATGTGTGGGCAACCACAGGCACTATAGAGGAGCTGAGCCCTTCAGCGTAGGTCAAGGTGTTCTCGAGCTGTCGTCGGCAGCAGAGCCATCTGGAGGACTCCTGAACACATGGATCGCTGGGTCCACCTTCCAGAGGTTCAGATCCAGCAGGTCGGGGCTTGAGAAGCTGCATTTCTAACAGGTTCCCAGGTGGTTCTGATGCTGCCATCTAGAATCAGACCCTGAGAACCCCTGGCTTGGCAACAGCAGACACTGTCATTGAGATTGGAAGTTCAAGGCGAAGGCAGAGTGGAGTATATAGGTGGGAGCGAAATCAGGAGCCAAATCAGCAGTTCACGTCCAGGCAGATGGGCCAGAGCATGCTCCTGGGGAGGTTCAACTCTGGCCACCTGGGTCACAACAGCCCTTCTCCTTGTGGGAGGCTTCAGGGCAATGGGCAGGGGAATACTGGGCTGAGAACAGGGAACTGGGCTTATAATCCTGACTGCCAGGGACCTGTGGATGGGGAGGGTGTCTACCTATGGACTGGGCGTGGTCTCTTGGTATTTTTAGTGTCTCCATCTTCTCAAATGAAAAATGAGGATAGCAATTCTTGCCAAGAAAATCTATAATGCTGTTAGAATTAAATGAGAACATAAATTTACTGTGTAAATTACAGCACTCTTTACCTGAATATCAAGGGAGGAGAGGGCGCTGCGTACCCACACATTTACGGGGCTCCCATGTGCACATGCTCCTCCATACACACACCCCAGCACAAGGCCCACATTCATCTAAAAAGGAAGTCTGATTTTGACACAGACATGTGGATGTACCATCATTCCCTGTTGGACTGTGAGTACTCAGGCACTTTTGTGAATCTGTGTTTTTAACTTTGTTTCCTTGGTGCCTAAAACTGCTGGGCACACAGTAAGGCCTTACAGTAAGCAGTTGATGCAGTTGGTTTTCACGAGCATTTAACAGGGAAGGAAATGCATGCAAGCTATCTGACTCGCTGGGTGCAGGCCTGACCTTGGTGCTGTGGTGCCTTGCTGAGCGTGCTGGTTCAGAAAAACCTGTGGGAAAGCCGACGGCCGATGTCCTGAGAAGCATGCAAAGTGTCCTCAGCACACCCTAGTTGCTGAGTGCCAGGAGACTCCAATCGTGTTTCATAAGGAATCTCTGCAGATGAGCTCTGCGTGCTGAGGGCGAATGACTTGCTGGGGGCCCAAGCCTGGGGAGTTGGAGAATCCCGGGAATGTGAGAGGCTGGGCCAGCCTTTTCCAGCCGTTAGGGGATTTCTGCCTGCCACTGACCACAAGTCTGTATTTTCCTAACGGCAGGCAAGCTGTCCTTGCTGGCCATTGTGGTTAACACATGTCACTTGTGTTTCTGCCTTAAAAAAAAACTTCTTAGATGAGACATCTACTGAACCACCAGTTTTAACACCTGTCACTCACACCACAGACAGAGACTGTCATATGAGTACCACTGGAGCAGGTTTGTGGGACACTGTAGTTTTGCTCCCAGCTCTAGACCAGAGCAGGGACCACTCTCCCTCACCATCCCCAGAACGAAGAGTTTTACATGTGATTTTTGGCTCCATAATCCCCCAAGTGAGATGGAACCCCAATCAGAAACCACTATTTCTCAGAATTCCTGATACTTAGTCCAACTTATTTCCAGAAGGAACGTGGTGTACCAACTCCAAGATCTAAAATCCACAGTTGGAATGTGTCAATCACATGAAAAAAATGGGAAGTTAACTACTTTGAGCCTGTTTTGTTTGCATTATTTTATTTTTAAGTGTTACAGAGGTCTGAGGTTCAAACTCCAGCTAGCAGTCTTTATTAATTCAAGTGTATGTCTGGACCTGGGAAATGTTACACCTTTCCTTGGAATTCCCTCCCACTGGAATTCTGAACCTGATAATGATGGCTCCAGGAAAGACCTGAAGTTCGCAAGCCAGGGCTGCCCACTGGGTGGCGGGTGCAGCTCAGCCCTGCTTGTTCCCAGGGTCCTGTGATGCCAGAAGAGACAGATACGTCGTTAAGGTCCTTCCCCACTGCAGTGTGGAAATGCACCTCCAGTCAGTAGGAGATAGACACGGGGCTTGGCGACAGAACTTGGTCATCGAGTACTTTCTATAAACCAGACACTGCTGGTTGCTTTGCCCATGGTAACTTTAACCCACATGACCCATCTTATAAATGAAAACAAAGGCTCGGGGGAACACACCTACCCCCAGGAGCACCTGGTTAAAGGAAGTGGGCGGAGGATGGAGAGTTGCAGGAGAGAAAAATGAAGCAGGCGAGGGGGAGGGCAGACAAATTTCATTGACGTGACTGTTCCACCTGGTGTTTGTCTGACAGGCACAAGCAAAATGTTATTTTGGGGAACAAGTAATTTAGCTGTTAGGATGGCAAAGCAGATATTTTAAAAATACCAGTCTATCCTCCATTATTAAGTAAGTGTTACAATTACTGTTTAGCTTTACGCAAAGAGAGGCAGCGTTGTGGAGCAGAGTCCAAAGATTTGGCTTCACTTCGTACCATGTAAACTTGAAAGCTGTGACCTTACTAAGTCACTTCAGCCTTTGTCTCTTCACTTACAGGAAAAGGGCGACTTAGAGAAAAAAGTGTAAGAAAGAAGTGTACGAGTTACAAATTGTGCTGTAATGTTTGCATTTTGTTTGGGGATCAGTGAAGCTTAATCAGTTAATATTTAACCAGTTCAGGTGCGACTTTCCCATTCCCCAAACCTCTTTACATAGCATAGTACTTGTCTCTCTTGTTAAAAACAAATCGAAAGAGGAAAGACTTTAACTGGACTCTGCTAGAGGAATGAGTCTCAGGACAGGGTGCCACCCTGGGTTCATATGACACTTCCTAGCTTCTTAGGATAGTTGCAGAGGTGTCTCCAGCTGGAGACAGGAGGCCCTTTTTGCTAATAGCAAACGTTCCTCCATAAACACTTCCTGAACATGTACTAAATAGAAGCTGCAGGATAGAGTGCAGATATGTGTCACCGTTAGCCCCGCCTTCAGGACTGTACTGTCTTGCAAAGGGGCTGAACCAACACCAAAAGCATGAGGTGGGGTAGCCCAGATGAAAGGAACTCAGGGATGCAGGTAAGGTGCTGTGGGCCTGAGGATGATGCGGTTTTACTGAGTGGGGAAGGAAGGGAGACTTTCAAGAGGAGGCGTCTCCTGGAGCGAGTGTTGGAGATGCATATGATTTGGTTGGATGAAAACAAAGGGAAGGGCTTTGGGAGGGGTACAGGGGCTGAGGCCAGGGAGCCTTCTGTCCTTCTTCTCAGTAACCCACGTCTGTTTTGTTATTTTCTCGTGACTGGTGACCTCTCTGCCCTGAAGTTCACCACTTTGCAGAGGCCGGTGCTTTTCACTTCTGGGGAATATGGAGTGTTCGTGGGAAGCACTGCTAGAAGTTTGCAGTGCTGGCGTCTCTGATTTTCCACAAGTCTTGTTACTTGGAGCAAGTTAATTAAACTCTTTGTGTTTTAGTTTGCTTCTCTGTAAAATGGGGTTATTATCTACCTCCCAGAGTTACTGTGTTGATTAAATGAGATTACGTACATAGAGCATCTAGTGAGGTGCCTGGCACTTAGTAAATACTCAGTAAATTAATTCCTTTAATTTCCCTTAAGCAGCAAAACATGTAATTAGGCTAATTAAATCCTGGATTAGAAATTGCACAGGTGCTCTTTTCCTCCTTGGCTGCGTGAGGGTCAGCCACCATCATCGACGACACAGTAACTATCCAGACCAGGAAGTTCATGACCAATAGACCCCGTTCGACGGAAAGAAATGGTCATCGACTTCCTTCACTCTGGGAAGGCAGCAGTGCCTCAAGACAGAAATTCGGGGAAAACTAGCCAAACTGTATAAGACCACACCAGATGTCATCTTTGTACTTGTATTCAGAACCCTATGAGTCCTTGGATTACACAAAGAAAAATAAACCCAAACATGGACTTGCAAGACATGGCCTGTGTGAGAAGAAAAAGACCTCAAGGAAGCAGTGAACGGAAGGCAGGAGGAAGTCAGGACTGCAAAGGTCAGTGTTGGTGCTGGCAAAAAGTGAGCTGGAGAGTGAATGGCAGAAGGAGTAGAGATTCGTCAGTGACTTTATCTGTGGTGATGGAGCAGACTTTTCATGAGAGGACTAAACTAATAACTTAAAAAAGAAAAATTGCCCAGGAGCTGTGAAAGAGGCCTGACACATTCAGGATGGAGCATCTCTAAATGCCCATCTCCTTGGGTGTTAGACTCACGGTACCAGAAATCAGTCCTTGTAGCAGATCCTGTTTGTTGAAATTTTTATGACACAGTGAACCAACCGTGATGGGACTAATCGACTGAGAGCTTGGATCTCGGCTAGGCTGACACACAGATTCACAGGTCTGAGATATTAATTAAGTTCCTTGCAGTTGAGAAATGGAGACTCTCATGCTTTCTGTCTGATTAGGATATCAGTATTTCCCCCAGCGCCTGCGTGCTTAGTCCACAGCCCTTTATGCATTGTTCTGCCCTTCTCGGTGTCATTTCTCTTTATTTCCAGAGCCTGGTGTAAGAAGTAAACATCTGTAGAACTGATATGGACTACACTGCCAGGTGCGATATACAAGGTCAGACAATCAATTATGTGAATCCATCCCAGAAAAAGTGCTACATCCCTCACTGCTGAATATCACTACAGTCACCTTCGAAGTAGTCCTCTTGGGAAGCTATGCACCCGACCCAGCGCCTAGTCTACCTGTCAAAGCAGTTTTGGAACTCTTTCTGGAATGGCCATCAGAGCTGTCATCGTACCCAAAGTCTGACAGTTAGGTTTGTGAACTTGTCACCGTGCGCTTACATTGGAAGCACTGTACAAGAACTCGGTAACTTGGTTACGGCACCCTACCGAACTTAATAGTCAGATATTGGGGATGATGACAGCTCTGATGGCCCTTCCAGGAAAAGAGTTCCAAAATTGCTTTGAAGGGTGGAATAGGCGCTGGCATCAGTGCACAGCTTTCTAAGAGGGGCACTTCGCAGGTGACCGTAGTGATAGCAGTGAGGGATGTAGCACTTTTTCTAGGATGAGTTCACAAAATGAATTCTCCTACCTCGTATTTGTTTCATATGCTGCTTTGTTAAGTGAATGTATCACATTTATTGAGCCTTGACTATGAACATGGTAACCTGCAAAGCACTTTACGTGAATCTGATGAGAAAAGAATCCCATGAGATAGCAATTGTTATTGTCATCACTGTTTCACAGATTAAAAAACAAAAGGCAAGACATGCACTGGCTTGATAACCTCTCCAGCATCACACAGAGCTGGCATTTGAACCCAATACCACCTGACTCTGGGACCTGTGCTTTTGACAGGAGGCCTTGTGGGGAAGAAAAGGTCTGTGGTCAGGTGTCTGAGAAAAATCGTGTACCCCCACTCTCCTGGAAAAGGACAGTGCAGAGTAGCATGAAGGTTCTGAAGATGTTATGGCGGGGAGGGAGTTTGCCCCTAAGTTTCCCACATGTTGATGAAGGAAATTTTCTTGCCTGACACATGGATGTCCAACCTTTTGGCGTCCCGGGGCCACACTGGAAGAAGAAGAATCGTCTTGGGGCACACATAAAACACACTCACGATAGCTGATGAGCTAAAGAAAAGTCTGTGCAGAATTTTCATAATGTTTTAAGAAAGTCTGTGAATTTATTGGGCCCCCATTCAAAGCCATCTGGGCCCCGCCTGTGGCCACGGTTGGACAAACTTGACCCAACACTCATTTTTTCATTTATACTCAGGAAAATGCTGCTATAGTGGAAGGGTAATCTGAGCCTGGGAATTAGAAATGAGGGAAAAAGAGGATTGTCAGGGCAAAATGCATAAATGGAAGAAGATTAAGATTTGGCGTCTCATTTGAGTTCACGCTCTTTCTCTCATTGGCTGTGTAATTTGGGGCAAATCATTTAGTCTTTTCTGGACCTCACTTATTCGTAAAATGGGCTCAGTGAGGAAAAGTGTGATTACCGATGCAGAAATGCTTCGTAAACAGTAAAACTCAGAGCCGTTGCTGATTACTTACGAAGTTCATTTCTGTCCCTGTGCCTAGCACCGCCCCTGCGAGCTGTTTGAAGGACAAGTAACAGTTGTTGGATGAATGAATGGATTTTGTCTTCTTTGTCTCTGGGTTCTGTCTACGTATAACTGGGGTGTTACAACTGAATGTTTTTCTCCCAGTTTCATTGAGATAGAATTGACATACAGTGAAATTGTTTTAAAATGACACTTTGTTCCTTGAATATTCCTTCTAAATTCTATTTTTGCTGGTTTTTATGAGTTTGGAGTTTAATGAAGTCACTCAGAAAATCAGGAAGCATGTTTCTCTCACTCACTCTGTCGCCCCCTGTTTGGGCTGCCGAGACCATTGGTTTCGTGTATTTCTGACACATCCTTGACAGTGAGGAAGATTTGGATGGTTCCAAAATGGTAGATTGCATTCAGCAGTGAGCCTGTGTTCTTCTGTTTTGTCCTGTTGCGCTGCCCATTCTCTCAGGTGGGTGTGTGTGTGTAAAGGGCTCTCTCACACATTGCCCTCCTTGTTTCCATGATCAAGTCTAGCTCTTTTCCGAACTGTCAGGAGGAGTGCCATTCTGACTGGCGTGAGGATGCTTTACTGCTTTAAATGGCGTTTGTTCTCAGCACCTGAGCAAAGATGCAGATAGGAGAGCTTGAGATCATTCCAGTAGGTAAGATGTTGCACAAAGATCAAGAAATTATAAAAAAGGGAGGCAATTAAGTAATTTTATCATACCTATTTGTTTGCTGGAATAGCATTGTTATTCCTAGAAAGGTAACTATTTATTTGCCTTTATCTGTAAAATGGGGTCATTGTGAGAAAACCTGTGATTACAAATACAGAAATGTTTGCAGATGTTTGGAGAGGACAGGTTGGGAAGAGGAGAACTCAGTCTGTTGCACGGTAATCTGATGAGGTCGCCTGACCCCTCACCTCCATTTTGGGTTGGTGGCACATGATATAGGCCTGGTCAGGCCAAGACTCAGTCCTCGGCTATGGTGATTGGTTCAGGGGCAGGTCTCATCTATGCGTCCTCCGGGGCACTTGGGCTATTAGAGTGATGGATCTGGAGCTGTCAGGATTACAAAAGCCTCAAGTTATTGGTAGCCTTCTTCTTACCCTGTAGGGAAGGACAGACTGATAATGAAGCCAATGCGGGAGGGGTATGGAGTTGAGTGATGGCCCAGGAATCTGATTCTCATGGCAGCCATGAGCCTGCGCTCCCGGCATGCAGCCCTGCTTACACCAGGCTTGTCCATGAAGGTGGGTTTTTTGCACTCGGTTAAATGATAAATTCCTCCTCTTTCCTATTAGTATCTGTCACTTACAGCCTAAAGAATCCCAAATAATACAAAACTGTGCAGGATAAATAAAAAGCAGACTAACACTTGCATCATTTTCCCCCAGAGGAGGTGACCATACTACTCATCTTCAGAAATGTCAGACCACATTCTCAGTGTTGTATCCAGTCTAGGCACTTGTTAGAGTACTGTGGTCTGGGACACTATTGTGGACTGAATCGCATCCCCCAGATTCATCAACTGGAGCCATGACCCCCAATGTGACTGTGTTTAGAGATGGGGCCTTAGGAGGTAGCTAAGGTTAAATGAGGTGCTAAGGGTGGGGTCCTGATCTCGTAGAGCAGGTGTCCTTATAAGAAGGGAAGAGATACCAGGAGCTCACACACAGAGGAAAAGTCACGTGAGGACACAGCAGAAAGGTGACCCATCTATCTATCTGTAAGCCAAGGTGAGAGAGGGGTCTTAGCTCAACCAAACTGCTAACATCTGGATCTTGGACTTCCAGCCTCCAGAACTGTGAGAAATAAAATTCTGTTGCTAAGCCACCCCATCTGGTCTTTTGTTCTGGTCTTTTGTTAGCCCTAGCTGACTAACACAGGCACACCTCAAAGAAAGAGAGGAGGATGCTGAGGGGACACGACCACATCCGAGGGACAGTCCAGGAAGTTCTTTGGGTGCCGTTAGCAGAAGAGGCCACGTTAGAAATGGAAAAGCTCTCAGGTACCCTCTGCTCAGAGCTCTGTGCAGAATGTGCCTTTCCCTTTTCTGAAGCAGGCGTGGCAGGGCCCCTGGAGGCATCTCCAATGGGCAGGGAAATGACAGTTACTGAGCACCCTCTGCTGCCCCCTTCTGATCATTCAGAGCCAGACCTCAGCGATGTGGCTGGAATCGCTTCTGTCGGATTCCGAGATTAAGTGCCCGGAGCGCTCTTGACAATACGCTATTTAATTACCACCACACTCGGCGAGTTAGAAATTTGCTCCCTTTTACAGATGAGGCAACAAACCTAGAAAGGGTCAGAGCTTGGCCATGGTTCCCAGGGTGCTAGCAGCGGAGCCAGGACTAGGACTCAGGTCTTCTGATTCCTGTTCTGTTGCTTCTCTTCCCTTGCCCTGTGCTGCGGGAGGGCCGACACAGAAGTCAGGCCTGGGTAGGACGCCAGCGTGCAGAGCTGAAGGGAGCGCTGAGAGAGCCAGAGGCACTGTCGTTTAATGAAACACCACATCGGCCATGCCCTGTAGAATTAAAGAAATTAAAATCCAAAGAAGTGTGGCAAGTGGAGAGGACTGCTAAGCACGGGCCAAGCGAACATGGCAGCTTTTAGACAAACACACCCTATCGTGCTGTTTTCTGGACAGGTTTGCAGCTCTGTCCGGCTGTGACTACCTGCCCCGCCTTGTTACAGAATGGGAGCAGTGGGCTGCGACAGGCAGGAGGATGGACTGCCACCATCTCCTCTGTGTTTAATGGCCACACGGTCTGGCTGGCCAAGGCTCTGAGTCCCAAATCGGGAGTGGGACTGGGCCCCCTTTGCATTTCCCTTGTCCCTTAGCACCCCTAAACTTTTTTCTTCTGAAGAAACGCTCTGTACCAGAGTAAGTGTTCTCCTTTCCCAACCTCTCTCTGGGAAACCCTGCCCCTTACTTCATTGGCTGCTGGGAAGCTCAGGCCTCACGGATGCCCCCCACTCGGGTGAATTATTCAGAAGTTTGTGGCAGCCTTTTCCCGCGCTGACCTCATGCCTGGCATCCTCTTTCTTTACGTTCATTCTTATTTGCTCAGCTGTAAGTTCATCATGTGATATATTCAACCTTCCTCCATCGATACAACAGAAGGCCATGTCTGGGCCTGTGTCCGGACCTGGGGCGGCAGAGGTGACTAAAACACGTCTGCCCAACTTGCTTGGCTTGGTGGTGGGCAGCCCCTGAAAGACGTCCCTTTCAGCTGTATACTGGAGAGGCCGTCACGTGGGGGCTGCCAGGGAGCCGGAGGAGGGAGGAGGGAGGGAGCCTGGCTAGGCCGGGTTTCCCAGAGGTCGAAGGTGTGCAGTCAATGCAGACGGATGTGACAGGATGTGTGTAGCTCTAAGGTCCTTGTGCAGTGTTCACAGGGGTGTCTCCCTGAATCCGCTTGGGCAGGACTTTGATTAAGGACACATTTCCTGGCCATAAATGCCAGGTGGGAAGAGAGACTGAGGTGAGTGGGAAACAGAGGTTGGGTGTTAACTAGGAGAGCTAAAACACTTTGTGAAGCCGAGGGCCTGGCACATGGAGCCGCTGTGTCTAGTCACTGTCCAATAGGTGCCTTCAAGGTCAGTGACTTTGAGATGCTTCTACTGAAATGGTAGCTGGGTGGACATGAGCGAGGCAAAGCCCAGCAGATTTACAGGCCTGTTGGTGTATGGAAGGATTTTAGGGATGGACGTGTGTCAAAAACAAATAGATTAGTTCATAGATCCCAAGCCAGGACATTAGAATTTCTCGCTTTTAATTGTGAACTCTGTTATTGGCTAGATCCAGACTGATGACACTGAAGTGGCATTCAGTGGAAGTTGAAGAGAGTCCTCCAGACCAGGAAGTGACTGTCAGATGGTGGCTGTCGCGTGGAGGATATTGTCTGCAATGTAACTCTGCCTCTGCTACAAAGATCACGTTGCCTGTAACTAACGAGATCGGTGTTCCGGGGAGAGCTTTGATTTGGCTTTGTGATGGGGAGAAGTGTAACTCTTGCAAATGTTGATACATCATAGGAATTACTTGCATTGTGATTTTCTGTTGAACTTTTCCTGAACACAAAAACGAGTTGCAGTTCTTTAATTTGGAACCACTGCTAAAAATCCCTGAGTAAAGGCGCACCAGTCCAAATGGCCCCTGTTACTAACAAAGCACAGTGCTGAGCTCCACACATCTGTGACAGGCTTCTCTGACAAGTGACAGGCTCTACTCTTCAACACTCTTTCCATTCGTTGTTTTACTCAGTCTGCATAAGCAGGCTGGAAATGAGGAAGCCGACACTCAGACCCACTGAGACTTAGACCTGTCGGCTGAGAGGGTCCGTGCTGGCAGAGCTCAGGTGGCTGCCATCCGGTCCCGAAAACGAAGGCCCAGAAAGGTATATGGTTTGCCTGAGTCCTCGAGCAGTTTGTTGGCCTCCTGGTCCCCAGCTCAGCCCCGTTGCACAGCGCCCTGCCACAGCCACGCAACGTGCACGGTTCCTGCAGGGACTGCTAGCACCAGAGGGGTGAATTCGGCCATCGGCAAAATTGCTTGACTTTTTTTTCAAAGGATTGAGTTTTAGGGTTTTGTTTTTTTTTTAATTAGTTCAGTAACAAAGTAACCACTCCTGTGAGCCTGGACTGAGGAACTGAGCCACGTCGGCGGCCTTCCTGGTAAGTTTGCGTTGGCCACACTGAAAGCAGCACCACCGGCTTCGGGGAAGGAGACTTGTAAGTAGGAGGGATGCTGTCCTTGGAGCATGAGCGCTCTTAAAGGTGTGCGTGTGTCCTCTCCTGTCGGGACAGGCAGTGATGCCCATGGAGCGCCCCGACCCTGAGCACAGGAAGCAGAGCCCAGCGTGAGCCGCCCTGCTTCCGGGCGACAGGTCCCCAGCGGATTGAGTGCCTGCCCTCCTTGGGGGCCGTGCTGGCACCCCCTCGGCTCACCAGAAAGGCCTCTCAGGGAGACCGCGTCCCCTCCCTGGGCTGCAAAGAGTAGGGAACAGGTGGCTGCACCCACTGCCTGTAAGGGTGTTTACCCTGCGTCCTGCCTGCACGGCCCTGGACGCTTTCATTCGCCTCGCCCCCTCGCTGGCGTGGTGACCAACGTGGGAACAGGCCTCTTTCGGTGCGGCGCACCACAGAAATGTGACAGGGCGCCCATCCCTCTGCCGTCAGAGCCCGCCTGCTCCTGCCTCCCTCCGCCGTTGCTTCCTCCCCGCTCTCCCGCCTGCACTCACTGGAGTCTGTCGGGGGTGCTCGTGCCTGGCTAGAGTCTCCGCCGCCATCAGTCAGGCTCCCGCCCCAGCCCCTCAGCCTTTGCGCTCTTTTTGCAAGCTGCCCAGGTTCAGGGCCTTAGAGCCCACACGGGGTATCCCCTGGGAAACCTATTGGGTATGACGTCACAGGTTCCAGCCCTCCCGCTAACTGGCTGTGGCCTCCTGGACCAGTTGCTGCTCCTCGGCGGGCGTCAGTCTCCTTGACAGCACAGCTGATGTTTGTGGTGGAGGCTGTTCCGTGCATTGTAGGGGGGTTGCAGCATCCTTGTCTTACCCACTAGGTGCCAGACACAGCTCCCTCCCCGCCGGGTTGGGAGCCACTGCTTTCTAGTATCATGGGGTAATAATAAAATTAGTGCCCACTTTGCAGATTTATTTGAGAAATAAAATAAGGAGAGTGGGCTAGTTTCTAGATTCCAGTACACTCCTCCTGCCTTAGTGCTCTCTTCATTGCCACTTCCTCACAGTCGTCTTTTCTCACTGCCCGGACTGGGACCCCTGTGCTCATGACACCGAGCTTTTCCCCGTGGCGCTTGCCACTTGGTGTTACATTGGATTGTCTCCTTGAGTTCAAGGACCATGTTTTATTTAACTCTGTATCCATGGTGTTTAGCATGGTGCATGTCTTCTAATAGGTGCCCAGCACACATTTGTTAGGGTGGACCTCTCAGCTAGGGCCGTACTTTCCGTGTGCAGAGCCCTTTCCCACTCATCGTGTCCTCTGATCTCACCAGAACCCTGTGGTCTGCAGAGGCCCGGTGCAGGTGAGCACATGTTAGAAAGGAAGAGGTGGGACTGTAACCTAGGTGCTGACCTCCTCCTGTACCACGCACGCCTCTGGAGGAGCATGGGGGTGGGTGCAGTGGGGTCTGGCAGTGACCTGAAGTGTTAGTGTTGTTCTGCCCTGGGTGTATCGGTAAGCCCACATCAGTCCATGACATTTGTTCTCCCTGTGTGTCTGTGTCTGTGCTCAGTCAGCGGAATCCATTAGGCTGTGAATCAGTGAGTTCCTGGAATGCTCAGAGGCGGTGTGGGCAGTGATGATCTTAACTGGTCCCGACAACTTCTTCCTGCAGCTACATCCTGAATCTCAGGAAAGTCAGGTTCATTCCAGCCTAATAAGAGCAGTAGGTCACCCCAGAGCAGCTCAGAGCAGAAAGAAAACCTTCAGAAGAGACCGGGGTGATTTGATATGATATTTTTTTCCCATCTTGTTATTGAAAAAAAAGTTAAAATTTCAAATCGTAGGATTTCTTTCTCTTTAAAGGCCCCGGAGACTGATCTTGCAAGACCAAAAACCCAAAGCGTTAGAAGACCCCGGAGCTAGTACACATAAGAAGGAGGCACTGGGTTATTTACTCTTTAGCAAAGACAGTAAGGAGGAGGCCTGGACCAAGTATCGGGAGACTAGGTTTCCACATTCAGTTTTGCCACCACCATTGTGAGACCTTGGGCAGCTCTATTTTTCCCATGACCTCGGTGTCTTCACGAGGCCATTAAACCCAAAGACAGAAAAAGCCATTTGTTCAAAATTGACTTGTGGGGCCATCTTTGGCAGCCACACAGAGTCACTCGTGCAGTCTGCTACCGCCAGTGTGCATCCCATATGCCATCGGCCGGGTGGCCTCGGCCGTGACACAGTCTCCCCTGTGGCTTCCCACTCTGGGAGCAAGAAGCATATCTTGTCCATCTCTGGGCTGGCACTGGTGTCTGTCTCCTTTCATCTCCCCAGGCTGGACACCCCCATTTTTCTCAGCCAGTCATGTGTTATGATTCTATTTCCTTCACCACCTCAGCGTCTTTCTGGGTCACCAGTACTTCGCATATTGTGATACCAGAAACTGATCACAGTATTCCATGTGACCCAGCCTGGGGTACATACTCCGTAGCCTATATCACAAATTAAATGAATCAGGTACCCAATCACTGTTCCTGGTTCAAGTTCTGGGTTCTGATGATGAGAAATGTATATGACACCAACAAGCTGGCCTCATGGTTTTTCAGGTTGACTTACAGAGATGTTGGACACTTGGGTGGAAAATCCAGAAACACCTCCAGACAGATATGTCAATTGATATTTGATAGAGATGTAAAGACAATTCAGTGGAGAAAGCATTGTCTTTTTAACAAATGGAGTTGCAACAATATGCAAATATGCCCCCAAATGAACTTAGACCTAATCCCCACACATTGTACAAAAGTTACCTCAAAATAGATTCCATATCTAAATGTAAAATATGAGATTGGACAATTAATTTCACGCTAGCTGGAAAAAATTCTACATCCCTCATTGCTGAATGTCACTACGGTCACCTTTGAAAGACCCCCCTTGGGAAGCTGCACACCAACGCCAGCGCCTAGTCCACCCTTCAAAGCAGTTTTGGAACTTTCTTTCTGGAATGGCCATCAGAGCTGTCATCGTACCCAAAATCTGACAATTAAGTTTGCAAACTTGCCACTGAGCACTTAAATTGGCAGTGCTGTACAGAAAATTCAGTAAGGTGTCATAACCTTAGCAAGGTGCAGTTGTCACCCTGGATGCCGTCCTTTCTACTGAGTACCGTTTCTCTGATGTGAGGAAGGGTGGTGGGATGATTTTCTCCAATAATCGCAAAGTTCCATTGCTAATTCAGAACCCATGTGAAAGCATTATATTTCAGTCTGCATTTGGGAATTTTTAAATCAGAGCTTTATAATTTATGTACTGCAAATATACCCACATAAAGGGTACAGTTCAGTGTTTTTTAGTAATCGCAGTTTTGCCACGATCAGCACAATGAATTTTACAACATTTCTGTCACCCCAAAAGGAAACGCTACCCAGTAGCAGTCAGTCCCCAGTTTTCCCCAGTCCCTTCCTGGAACCTAGACAACTGCTGATCTACTTCTGTCCCTGTGGACTCACCTGCTCTAGGCATGTCCTGTGAATACAGTCACATTATGTGCTTCTTTGTGACAGGCTTCTTCCACTTAGCCTACGTTCCCAAGTTTCCTCCGCATTACAGTGTGCATGCATCACTTCTACAAAGCAGGACTGACTTTAGCCCGTCCCTTCAAGGGGACACAGAGAGGTGTAACGGAAGCAACACTGGACTGTGATAAATGACAGCTGTAACCCCCTACTCCACAAAAACATTTCCCCAGCATTAGCAACAGTTACCTTCGGGGACAGAGGACCGGGGAGAAGGAGGGGGCTTAATTTACCTTCTGTATGTTTTCTGTTGTTTGGGTTTTGTATCTTTAAACACATCCAACGTTAAAGCAAGGGATAGCTTAGTGGTGAGCTAACGCGTCCCCACTTTTTTACTTTGTATCTCTCTGTTTTAAAAAATATCAAATAAGTCATATATTAATTTTTGCTAGGATTGTTTATTTAACTATTTCTCCCCATAAATTTTTAGTTACTTTACATGATTGAGTCTATATTATATACTTACATGCTCGTGATTATTTCTTCTAGTTTTTAATATTCCTTTGGATCCTTAATCATGTTTCCTCCCTAAATTTCATTTGTCTGATATTAAAATTGCTAATTTGGTGGGTTTTTTTAATTAATATTTGCCTTCTAACTTTTCTATGTCTTTATTGTCAGCCTTGAGAATCTTGCAGATTTCGTTTTAACTGTCTTGTGTAGACTGCGTAACTCTGGTTCTTGCTTTTTTTTATTGAATCCAACACTCCCTGTCTCTGGACCAGTAATTTTTAACCATTTATAGGAGGTCAGTACTATTACATTAGCACAGCTATCTTCACACTGGCGGCGGGGCTCCACAGGCAAGGATAGCTTGAAGAGAATCAGTTTCCCCAGTCCCCACGTCTGAACATCCCACAGGGGTACCGATCCGGCTGAAAACGCGCCTGTGAGCCCCGCCGCCACCTCGCCCCACCACATACTTTTCCTGATTCCTCTTTCCTGGCTGCTCGTAGCAGAAGGGCGGATCTCCTGCCCTTCCGTGAAGATGCGTTGCCTCAGGCGAGAATGACCTTTAGTTGACCAAACAGAGGAATAATTTGAGAACGTGTGTTCAGAGAGCAAAGCCGAGAAGGCCTCCGTGGGCAATGTCGAAGGAGCGGTTCTCATTTCGCCCAGGCGGCACCTCGTGGCTGCGGCCCTGCCTCGTCTGCCTCGTCAGCTGGTTTAAAGTGAAGGACTCAGAAGTGAGATGCTCTCACCGTGGTGTGATAAGCATGTTTGAGTTGGAAAATTAGTCACACGCATTCACACAAATCTGATTTGGCTGCATGGTCAGAAAGAGGAACAGGTCCTGCCGGTTATGGCAAACCGTTGTCATTAACTGAAAGAGCTTAAGCTCGCATTCTAAATCGCATTTATAAATTTAACATGTTTGATGCACATTACCATATATAATGTTTCTAAATATGAAATCCTTCGCGACCATCTAAAGTTACCAGGAAAAATTGTAGATGTCACTTTAAAAATATGCAACAGAGATTACATAATTTTTCTAACTATTTCTAGAGGGTACATAAGCAAAACAATTGGGAGACCAGAGTAATAAGGCTTATTTCTGCTACCTTATTCTATATATTCTATTTTTAATGCTTTTTCGCCTTTTTTTCCTTCATGCTCTGCCTTCTGGTGCATATATTAAATTTTCTTCAAAATTTAGGTTCTATTTTTATTCTTCTGGTTGCTACTCCTGACTTACTGTGACCCCTGCTTATGCTTGTTTTTTATTATCATTGTTTGAAGACTTGTTGATGTCTCTGGCTCCTCAAAGAGTAATCTAATACCTTGCCACACACGAAAGCTGGTGCATCTGGAATTTTTGTTCAAAGCTGTACACTTTGTTAAAAATGGCCTTTGGTTATTGTGCTTATTCAATGTAATTAAACCTTGGGCAGTAAGAAACTACTGCCCCCACCTGTGGAGAGACAGTTCCTCCCAGGGCTAACGAATTCCTACGGACTGCAAACTTGTTGGTGAACCGTGCTTTCACTTACTGATTAACCAGGCCCAAATCTATACCCCAGCCACGTCCTCCATGTCCCTGTCACACACCAAGCCAGTGTTTCTCCTGCCCTCGATCAGCCAGGCACAATGTGGGACAGCCCCCGTGCCCCAGTGCCGGCTGGAGCTATACAAACTAGCCATGCCAGGTGGCCTGCGCTTCCCATGGAAACAGTAAGGGCTCCGCCTGTCATCCCCCTGGTGGCTTCCCATCTCCTGACCCCTGCTGGCACTTGCACAACCCCATGCTTCTCACTTCGAGGGGGACTGTGAGTGACATTAAATTTCGCTTTTAATGGCCTTGTCGTCATTCAGTCCCCTTCGTAAATTAAGACCCGGGCACAAATTACCACCACTTCATGGCCACACTAATGCATGTCTGTCTCTGAATTGGCCCAATCTGGTATCTCAGTGAAGTGAATTGTAAGCGTGTGACCTTTCATGCTGCATTATGTTTTCAAGATGTACCCACATCACAGGTGTGTCAGTCCGTCCTTCTCTTTAGGGCTGAACGTTATTCACATGTACGCGCCCGCGTGTCCTGTCTCATTTCTTCATACGTAAATTTTCTTTTGTGCTGAAATATGTCCTTCTAAATAAGGTCTGAACCTGGTAACCTTTCTGAGGTCTCATCTACCTGAAAATATATTTATTTTTCTCACATTTAAATAATAGTTTAGCTAGGTGTGAAATGTAAGGTTCAAAGTTTTTTCTCCAGCATTCTGAATATAATATTCTGTTGTGTTACTGCAGTCAGGATGTAGAAGTTTCATCTGATTTTTGTTATTTTATAGGTGATCTGATTTTACTTGGGAGGCTTTCTTAGAATGTTCTCTTTGATGTTTTTTTTTTTTGGTTATGTCTTTGATGTTTTTAAGTATTGTTATAATTCGTGTATGCACATGAGTTCTATTTGTCACCAATTAGCCTTTTCATTCTGAGCTTTTACATCTTTCTTGAATTCTGTGAAATTGTCTGCCATTATTCCTCCAAATACTTAATTTCTTCGTTTTTCTTTCCTTTTGACGTCCTTTTTTCACGAAGCTGGTATTTCTACTTTTATCCTCCCTCTCTCTTTCTCCCTTCCTAATGTGTCTGTTATTGGACCTGATTTTATGTTCTCACCTCTATCTAATCTGCTGAGCCTACCCAGTTCCTTATTGTGGTTTTATACTAGAAGAAAAAAAATCACTTGGTTTTTCTTCCTCATGGCTTATTCCCATCTCACATTTAAATATCTTCCTTTTTCTCTCCAGTCGTATTTATTATGCTTCTTAAATTCTCAATTTCTATTTCCTCTGGCATATGAGGTCTGACAATTAAGTTCACAAACTTGCCACTGTGCGCTTACGTTGGCAGCACTGCACAAACAGCTCGATAAGGTGTCATAACCTTGTTCTATCTGTGTCTCACAGCCGTGTTCATGTCAGTGTGGCGGCGTCTTGCTGAGTGACGTTCATTATTGTTGCTGCATGTTTTTGTGTACTGTCATGAGAATGTCAGAACTTGAATTAAAGTAATAAACAAACATTAAATTTTTTGTTAAACTTGTCAAGAATAGAAGTGAAATCAGAGACATGTTAGTCCAAGTTTATGGGGATGATGCCATGAAGAAAACAGCAGTGCACACATGGATGAAATGTTTTTCTGAGGGAGAGAAAGTGACACTGATGAAGAGAGGTCAGGGCGGCCAGTAACGAGCAAAACTGAAGAAAACATTGCAAAAATTCATCTAATTATGCATCAAAACCATCAGATGCCTGTGATAAGCCTAGCAGACCAAGTAAACATCAATAGAGAAACAGTTAGGAAAATCTTAAATGAAAACCTTGGCATGAGTAAGGTGGGTGCAAACATGGTCCCGAAGGAGTTCACCGATGAACAAAAGTAAAGGAGTGGAAGTCACCCAATTCCCCACTACCAAAAAAGTTCCGTCAGTCCAAATTGAGTCGAAATGATGTTGCTAACCTTTTTTACGTATCAGAGAGATTATTCATTTTGAATTTGTACCAACTGGACAGTCAACCAAGTTTACTGTTTGGAAGTACTGAAAAGGCTGCACAAAGAAGTTGGACGAAAACCACTTGAACTTTTCACCAACAACTCATGGCTTGCATTACAGTGCACCAGCTCATACGGCACTGTATGTGAGAGAGTTTTTAGCCAGTAAACAAAGTAACTGTATTGGAATACCCTCCCTATTCACCTGATCTAGACCCCAATGACTTTTTTTTTACCCAAAGATAAAGGAAGTATTGAAAGGAAGACATTTTGATGACATTCAAGACATCAAGGATAGTAACGATGACAGCTCCAATGGTCATTCCAGAAAAAGAGTTCCAAAACTGCTTTGAAGGGTGGACTAGGTGCTGACATCGGTGCAGAGCTTCCTAAGGGGAGTACTTTGAAGGTGACCGTAGTGATAGTCAGCAGTGAGATATATAGCGCTTTTTCTAGGATGAGTTCGTGAACTTAATCATCACACCTCCTAGGTTGTCTAAAGGAAAGGCTCCTTTACCTCAACACTACTTCACTTCTGACACCAGGTGTGTGGGGTCTCCACACATCAGGCAATTCTGTGACACCAGCTGGGTGTACTGCAATGTAACAATTCTCACACCATCGACCTGGGGATAGTGTGACCCACAGGTAAAAAGGCTCAGTCCCCCAATACTGACTCTCCCACGCACACACTTAAGATGGCACCCTTGCTTCTGACCGACTGGCTATGAATTGGAGGTTACCATGACCCTTTCCTGGGGTTCAATTAATGTCCTAGATTTGCTCATAGAACTCAGGAGACCAGTTTGTTTACTCAATTACTAGTTTGTTGCAAAGAATATTAAAGGACACAAATGAGTAGCCAGATGAAAAGATACAAAAAGGGTGGCCTGGAAGATTCCCTAGCATAGGAATCTCTGTGTGGGGGCTGTACCGCCTTTCCCACACACAGATGCATGCTGGTCCACCAGCCTGGAAGCTCTCTGAACTCCATCCTTTTGGAGTTTATAAAGGACTCCATTTTGTAGACATGGCTTAGTAAATCATTGGCGATGGGTCACTGCACTGAATCTGCAGCCCCTCTCCCCTGCCAGGAGGTTAGAAGTTGAGGTTGGTTCCCCTGGCATCCTTCGAAGCTTTCCAAAAGTCACCTTCTAAACATAACCCTGGGGTGCTTGAAGGGGACTTGTTAGGAATAACAGAAGATAACCCATGTCTCAAAACTGAAGCTGTTACACGTTACAGGTTGCTCTTCTTTCAGGTCTTTCATAGCACTTACACTTCTCAGAGGTGTCGTCGTTCTTCGTTACTTCTCGGAGCGTTCAGTTGCTTGGCTCACATGTCTGTGCTGCAGGGGGGCTTTGCTAGGAACTTGGCTGGGGTGGCTGTTCCTCAGGACAGAGCAGCCTGGTGTTACAGGCCAGGCCCCACCATTCCCTTTTCAAGGGCTGAGCTGTGAAAAACAAGGCTGTGTGTGTGCTCTCTCTGTGCTCTAGGAATTCATGCACTTGCGTCCCAGTCTTTTCAGCAGAATAGCTCAGCAAACATTCTGAACACCCACTGTGTACCAAGAGTTGTGCTGGGCACAGTTGGTTGTAAAAAATGAATAAAACATGGTAGCCCCTCCCTAAAGGACAGTGAGTGATCTGTGACAACTCAAGTGGTGATACCGAGAGACACAGAAGTACCACAGCAATGGGAGTAATCTTCTCTGTCCGGAGGGGCGGGAGGGGTCAGTAACACCTCATTGAGGGGACGGTGTATATATTGTGTCTTAAAGGGCAAACCCAAGTCTGACTGCAGTCGGTGATGCAGCATTGCTAATCAAGTTCTGTGTCCATGATGGGAACTAAATCTGTATCGCCACTTCTCCATCTCCTTTTTCGCTATTCCTAGGACACAAGGGCCTTCTACTTGGAGCACTCTGCCTTCTTTGTAACGTGCATTTTCATGAAAAGGCTGTATTATATAAGCATTTTTTTTCTGTATTTCTTAATAAAAACCCTTTTATGCTCAAATATCCTACGAAGAGAGGAGAGAAGAGAGATTGATCTGTTTATAGGAAAGGAAACTAAGATGCACAGGAGTAATGTTGTTACCCAACAGAAACCAGTCCTGCTGCCCGCTGCCCATATGCAAATTTCAAAGGCAGAGATGTGGTGAAAAGGAAAGGAGTCTTTATTTAAAAGCCACATAATTTTCAAGCACCCAAAGAGAAATGATTCTGCCATCTTCCACCAGACCAGACCAGTCTCAGGCTGCACCCAGAGTTCCCTCTCCCTTTTAATACGTTTTTGGGGAATGCAGGCAGCCGCAACACCCGGCCCCAGGCATCAGGAACCAAAGCTGCTACGCTGCGCCTAGCCGTCCCGCCATGCCCAGCCATCTGGGCTGTTCGCTATGATCCCGGAGAGCAAGAGCTGAGTTCCCACCCTCCTTCCTCTTAAATTCCCCACCTTGCCCGGAAAGGGTTCAACTTTCTGGCCAATCCCTATCCTAGCCTGGTTGATCAGGATTTTCCCCTGCTCTGTTCTCCGGAAGGGAGAAGGAGGGTCTTTTCCTCTGTCAATTACATTCTTGCTCGGGGCACTCACCTTTGCGCCAAGTGCTCTACCCCTGGTGCTTCCGTGGTGCTTGCAGATTCCTCCTGTGCCTCATCCCAGGAAACTTCCACCTATCAGCCCCTCCCTTCCTGCCAGTAAAAATATGACTTTCCCAAGCCATGCAGCAAGTCTTCTAAGTAGACCTCCTAAATAGAGTGTCTTCTAACATAGCACTCTGACTTGTTTTCAACCATTCTGCTTTCTGTTGGAATCTAGACACATGGAAAACATTTCTTTCAATTCAAGTCATTATACAAAGGGTGCCAAAAAATGTTTACAAAGTTTAAGAAAGGAAAAAACTGTATTAAAATTGTAATACTTGTTATATACCGATAACAAAAGATAAAAACAAGTTACATTTGACTTCTGCAGTTACAAGAGGTGCTCAAAATAGTTACCATCAGTATTTACATAATACATAGATAACTTTTCTTAAAATATGTATACATTATTTTGGCACCCCAGTAGTTGTCATTTATTGAGCATTTACTATGTTCAAGAGCCAGAATTAAATGCCTTAGCATTTAATTTCCTGTGTGAGATTTAGTGCCCTTTCCTTCCTTCCTTCCTTCCTTCCTTCCTTCCTTCCTTTCTTTCTTTCTTTCTTTCTTTCTTTCTTTTCTCTTTCTTTTCTCTTTCATTCAATCATTCATTCCTACACATATTCATTTCACACAATCACCACCTCCCTTGTACCTATATATTCTAAATGGTAACAAGGTGCTGAGCTTAATTCATAGTAACATATTATAAAGTGCTACCTAAAAAAGGACATTTCTTAATTTTCTCACTAAATTGCTCTTTAAGCATCAACAGTTCCTATCCTATTTTTCCAACATTTTCTGTTGCCTACCCCAGTTGATTTAGGAATTGGTCCTGTACCTGCAGTCCATAGTTACTAGTATGGTCAATTCTTGCATTAAACAGATGAGGAAAACAGAGCTAAGAGTGGAGAAGTGAATGCTCAAGGACATACAGCATGTCAGTAATAAAATATGGGCTAGAATCTGTATCTCATAACACCCTGACCAGTGATTGCTTTATGAAAACTAGGTGGTAGAGTTAAAAGAGTTAAAATGCTCCCCAAAAGTTCACTCTTAACCTGTTGCCTATTGACAATAGTAATAATATATGCGGAAGACAGAGGAAATGAAGGATGAAAGCAAAAAGCACATTCTCACGGCTCTTAGATATTTACACTCAGACTAACATCTTCAGTGAAATGCTCAGGAAATAAATACCTTTTGATAGCTGACTTCCGCTTCTGGCTGTGACAGAGGGTAATGGACATGGCTGTCTTGAGAAAAACAATTATGAAACTGAACAAAATATACAGAGCACCTGAATATATGAAGGAGGCTGAAACTCACACAAAATATTAAACTCTTGCTATTTCAAGCATTGAACAGGCAGCACAGGAATCTGATCCTTGACTAAAGAAATGCACATTATAAGCCCCACAATGGCTCTGGCCTTCTGCCTGGGGTATCTTCTGGTCTTGGCACAGAATGGTGGAGCTCAAGCTAAAAGCTGATCTTAATAAGCCAAGGAGGCAGGTATTGGAATTCCAGGCTACTGAAATAGGATATTGAAGGACAAGGAAATAGAGAAAAGGAAGCTCTGTGGTGGGATCAAGTATAGTTTTGTATAGAGATTCACTTTGGGTTGTTGACTAAAGGCTGACTACACATGTGTAGAATGAGACTGTACAGGAGGCTTAGCACAGATTGCCCACTATAGGGCTAAGAACTGAATGATGATCCTAAAAGTCATGCGATGCTAGATGTTGGAGATCTCAGTCAACCTGGATGAAGAGCACCTCAGGCATCCAGTTGAGACCCCAGAATAGCCACACCTTAGGAGTAAGGACAGCACCTTTCAGTACAGGCCACACCTGAGGGCTAAATTCAAAATGGAAATAGAACTTAAGAAAAAAATCCAAGCTCAACAGTACCAAAAGGATCTTAGCTGCCTACCAGGATAAACTCGGTACTTTTAAAGGAAAACAGTATAACTCAGACTCTACAGTGTGTAATAACAATGTCTAACACACAGTCATAAATTAGTGGACAGCAAAAAGAAGATGTGACCTTTACTTAAGGGAAAAAAGCCATCAGTAGACTTTGATGTTGGAATTAGTTAGACAAGTACTTCAGAGTTGCTATTATAAATATCTTTAAAGACTTAAACAAAAAGATGGATAAAATGACCAAATAGATGGAGAATATCAACAGAGAAATGGAAATTATTAAAAAAAAAAATTACCAATTGGAAATTCCAGTACTAGAAATGGAATTTTAAAGTTCACTGGAAGAGATTAAAAGTGGACCAGAGATTATATTAGAAAAGATTAGTGGACTTGGAGACTGATGAATAGAAATTATCTCATCTGAAAACTAGGGAAATAATACTGAAAAAATAAATGAACAGAGCTGTGGAGACTTGTGAGATAATACCAAGAGGTCTACATATGTATAATTGGAGTCCCAGAGGGAGAGGAGAAAGAGAATGGTGCAGAAGAATAATTCTTGAAGAAATAATTACCAAATTTCCCCAAATTTGTTGAAAAACCTTAACCTATATATCTAAGAATCTCAAAGTTAAAAATGTGTATTGTAATACCTAGAAAGACCTCTAAAAATAATATAAAGAGGTGTAGCTAAAAAATCAATAGCAAAATTAAAATGAAATTCTAAAAGGTATTTTATTTACTTAAAAAAAACAGTGTAAGAAAGGTGGAACAGGGAAACCAAAAACAGATAAGATAGAAAACAAAACACAAACCTATATCCAGCCACACCAATAAATGTAAATGGACTAAATATTCCAACTAAAAGATAGTGATTGTCAGATCAGATGAAAACTCACCACTCAATTGAATACTGTCTACTTTGTATTTAAAGAGACACGCTTTAAATACAAAGATAAAAACAGGTTGAGAATAAAAGGATGTATAGTAGGCAGAATAATGCTACCTCCCACCCTAATCCTTAGGACTTATGAATACGTGACTTACATGGCCAAAGGGATTTTGCAGATTAATGTTATGGGCCTTGAGATAGAGCAGTTATCCTGGGTTATTCGTGGGCCCAGTGTGATCACACAAGTCCTTAAAAGTGGAGGACCTAAAGAAAAGAAAATGGTAACTATATGAGATGATTAACATGTTAATTAGCTTGATTTTGGTGATTATTTCACAGTGTATACATTATATCAAAACATCATCATACACCTTAAATATACAGTTTTTGACAATTATACCTCAGTAAAGATGGGGAAAAGTCAAAGAAAAAAAACAAATAATATGACCATAAACCGAAACCTCAGTGGAGAGGACCTTTTCTGGCTGTGGTCTGAACCAGACGTTTGGATGGGAAAAGAGTCATCATGTTGTTGCACTTCTGGCGTTGAAGATGAAGGAGGGGTCGTGAGCCAGGGAATGGAGTGGCCCCCAGAAGCTGGAAAAGGCAAGGAAATTATTCTCTAGAGCCTCCAGAAGAAAATGTAGCTCTCCCAGCACTTTGATTTTTGCCCAGTAAGACCCATGCAATCTATGTCAAACTTCTGACCTACTATTATCTTACAAAACTAAGGTAATCAGTTTGTGTTGTTACAAGCTATAAGTTTGTGGTAATTTGTTAAAACAGCAATAGAAAACCAATACAGGATGGAAAAGATATACCAGGCAAATAGCATCAGAAAGTTCAAATGGCTGTGTTAATATCAGATAAAGTCAACTGAAAGACCGAGAGTACTACCAGTGATAAAGAAGGACATTTCGTATTGATCAAAGGATCATTTCACCGGGAAGATATAATGGTCATAAAAATATAGGTACCTAACAAGAACTTCAAAATACATTAAATAAAAACCAACGGCATTAAGGAGAGAAATAGACTAATCCACAATCACAGTTAGAGGTCTTAAACCTTTCTCTCAGCAGTTGATAGAACAATTAGACAACAACGAACCAATAAGGACATAGAAGATCTGAACAACACTTGACCTCATTGACATTTTAGAGCACTCCTTCTAATTTCAGAATGCACAACTTTCCCTGTACACATAGTACATTCGCCAAGATAGACCACGTGCTAGGTCATGATGCAAGTCTCTGTAAATTTTAAAGAACTGAAATCATACCAGGAAAAACAAAAGAAGAACTTACACTAAGTATTTTCTTTGACCACAGTAGAATTAAATTAAAAATAATTAACAGTAACAGATATAGGAAAACAACAAATATTTAGGAATTAAAATACTTACGAATAATCCATAGATAAAAGAAGAAATTACAAGAAAAAATATAAAATATTTTGAACTAAAAGAAAAAGTAAACCATAATATGTCAGAATTTATGGTTTGCACCTCATGCAGTGCTGAAAGGGAAATGTATATCTTTGAAAGCCTTTTAAAAGTTATTCTCAGCATTCAAAGTGCTTTCCAGCTCTTGTCAGAACTGATCTTTCTTTTGAACTGTGCTCTGTAGAGCTGGTTTTCACTGTATCAGTGACAGCATTTTCATGCATCTGTTTGCTAACATCAGCCTCTTCCTCTCTAAACTGTAGAAGCCCATTAAGGACAAGGACCTCCGTTCTCTTGAGTGTTTAGTCTCTAGTTCCTGGCACATGCGTGACCCTGCGGGTTCTCAGGAACTTTTGAATGGAAGATTGGGAATGGATCTTATCTCCATGATGACCCTGTGGAAACAGCGAAAATAAGGATTATTAACCCCATTTTACACTTGAGGAAACTGAAGGCCCAGGGTCACTTCATGAACAAGTGACAAAGGCAGGTTTCCGGCATTCCTCAAGCGTGTTCCTTTCAGGCCTTAAGTTGCTGACCGTAGCATCACCGATAGAGAGAAGTGTCTCTCCAACAGAAGGCACAGTGTTTACCAGAGTAAATAGTAAGCAAACCTTAAAACGTCATCACATGGTCCTCTTCTCTGGAGGACAAGCGCGGATGCCTCCGAGGTCTTGGGGCTTTTCCTACAGGCCTTCAGGAGGCCCCCCCAGGCTGACCTGCCACTTCCTGTGACAGCTGGAAGAGCTAGGCCCGGACTCTTGAGTGGCTCTCGCTGAGCAGGGGCTGGGAGGCAGCATGGAGGCAGCACTGCAGCTGGGCCCCCACCCCAACCTGCTGCCCCCGCCCTCGCAGGAAGCCTGGGAGGTGCGAGGTTGCAGCCTTGGGGTTCGGGCGCAGTGGCTCGGCCGCCCACACTGGTGGGTTCTGCACTGTTTCTCCATTTTCTACCTCGGTTTCAGTTTCTAGTGGGTTTGTTTCCCCTGTCTCTGGTTCAGCTTCCTTTTCCTGTTTGGTTTTAAGTAGAGTCTGAAAATCAAGTTGCTGCCTCCCAAGGGTCTGTGGTCCTCTGATCAGCGTAGCTGTAGGAGCACAAGAATCTCCTCCTCCAGGCTCCCTGTGCTAAGCCTTTCAGCCATGGCCACGGTGTAAGTACTGGGACCAAAAAGGGGACAGGGGGATGGCAAGAGGAAACTTGGAATCACAACAGTGTAGAGCTGAAAGGACCATAGGAATCGTACCCGATCCTCCTGGTATCCAATGGGGAGAGCAGGGCCCAGAAGGCAAAGGACTTTCCCAAGGTCACAGCAGGTGGCTACAGAGCCTGCTCACTCTGCGTCTGCTGGTGTGTCCATCACATGGGCCTGTGTCTCTTGATGCCTGTGATCTTTCACGGCTTCTCTGTCACTCACCTACCCGCCATTGCTGTGTGTGAGGTGGGGGGTGTCTGATCTATCTAAAGGCTTGTGGTTTGGCCCAGGTGCTGTGGGTGGGTCCTGGCTCCTCTCTCCAGAATGACCTGGAACACGCAGATTGTTTTCTCTGAATACTGAGCAAAGAGGGAAGAACACAGGTTCCTTCTGTGATAGAAACTTCACGGACAGAAACAGCAGCATGCTGACCTCAGCTTGAGAACTCGGACTGACTTGAGGCTGTTGGTCCCTGAGACTTGCTGTTCGGCTCGCGTGTGAGCAGCTGTCCGTCTGCATTCTGCACACCTAGTCGTGTGTGGTCTTTCTGAAGGTGAGGTGACATTTTGATATGACTCTCCCCTGCCCGACCACTCCATGCAGGATGGCACCTGGTACAGCAGTGTTTGATCCTCTGGGATTTGAGGCTGACTCCATTATCTCGTGACAGCTTTGGGTCTTAGCATAAAATTATAATCCGGCGCCTTAAAAAGTGCTTGACAATTTCCAAAGTGCGGTTTTCCCAGTTTTCTTACTTGATTCTCTTAACCCTGTTGGGTGGATGCTGAAGGTTTTGTCACTCTGTTTTGTGGATGAGGAAGCCCAGCCTGTGAAAGGCTGTGCACTCGCTCAAGGTCACATGGCTGGTTGAGGAAGGATTGGAACTAGAACCAACCAGGGCGGCCTCGTCCACTATTCTTTCCAGGACACGCCACAGGCTCCCTAGACGAGTTGCAGGGAGTCGTAGCACGTGCTCAGTGCTCCCGCTCAGCACCAGGGGGCTTCGGGGAGGGCATGATCTCACCTCACAAGGCAGTCTCGTCCCCAGAGTCTCACTGGCCAGGGACACACGGTTGGCTTTACTCCTGCTCCTTGGCAGCCAGTTTTCTGTCATTGTAGTAATTTCCCTTTGGCTTAAAAGGATTTATGGGTGAGAATAGAATACTTCCCATTCAAAGGCATGTTGACTGTCAGAGCAGGTAGGGACTGAGTCACTTTCAGTTGTGAATGACATTGTGACAAGCACAGTTTGTTCTCTCCTGTTAACTACTGTTAGCAGAAACCAGTATCAGAAGTAAATGGGGAAGGAGCAACATGGGTTGTTTTTTATATAGTTAAATGTATTGGGGTGGCATTGGTTAGTAAAAATGACATAGGTTCCAGGGGTGCAGTTCTGTGGTGTGTCGTCTGTGTGTTGTGCTACATACTCACCACACAGTGTGGGCTCTCTTGCCATCACCATGTCTTTGAGACCCCCTCCCTCCTCTCCCCCCATGCCCTCAGATAACCACTCAACTATTGATGGTGCCCATGAGATTTTGCTTCTTTGTTGCTCAGCTTGGTGCAACACGGGTGTTTAAAGGCCTGTTTCAGGTGTGGCAGGGCTCCACCTCGAGAGGCCTCAGAGACGGTCTGCAGTAGACCCTCCTGGTTAGTAGTGTTTCAGGCGTCTTACCCTGCACTGCAACCAAACTTTAACGCTCCTTCGTCTTGTTTGAGTGTTCCTCAGCGTTTCTTTGAGGAGAGAAGGTTGCATTGTCACTGCTGATGGTGTTGAAGTCTGACAGCTGCCTCACTAGTCCAGCTCTGGGGTACACAGCGAGGAGACTGAGGCCCAGATCCAGGGTAGAGTGTGCCTGCAGTGAGTGGATTAGTGGCCCAACCAGGCCACAGCCCAGGCTGTCTGCGCCCCTCCCCCACACTGGGCTGACTGTGCGCTCACAGCACTGGCACCCCAAGAACAGCAGCTGGTAAAACTGAACTCTTGCTTTCCTCTTGCTGCCATGTGGGAACGTAATCGAGACCCCTAAGTCCTACGGTGCCTATAGTGGGGATACAAAGGTCCTTAGTCCATGAAAACGTGTCTTCTCAGGCCATCCGTCAATCAAGAAACACCTTCTGAGCACTGAGTGTGATTTTGTTATTCCCACTTTATAGACAGGAAAACAAGGGCCAGCAAAGTTATGTTGCTTGTTCCAGGTCACACTAGTGACACCTGACAGAGCTGGGATTTGAAGTCAGGTTGTTTGTGTTTTCAGAAGCGAGGCTTAGCTGGAGCTTCTTGAAGGAACTTGCCCAAAATTGCAGTCAAGGTTACATTCAAGGCCTCCTAATCTGTAACCCTTTGCAGTCTCTGATTTCACACTTGATGCCACGAGACACAGAGGCCTCCTCTGTCCTCATGTCCCACCTTGTGTTTACCTGTGTCCATCATCTGCTCCAATTTGCCATCTCCCTTCCCTGCCCAGAGCTGTGCAAAGGCAGGACGCTGTCATTCACTTATGTCTGTCCCTGTGCCTAGTAAACACTGTACTTGGATGTTGAGCTGAGCTGAGTCACCATGCTGATCATCAGGGATGTCAGCTGGGGCTCAGCCTGGTCACATTCCCAAGCTATTAATTTACCCTCAGAGCTTAGCACACTGACTGCCCCGTCCCTGGGCCAGCCAGCTCTCTGCAGCTGTCCCCAAGGCTGTGTTGAAACCTGTTCCACTTGCACAAGTGGTCAAAGTCATGGACTTTGGGGACACAGACGTAGTTAGGGATTTGTAAATTTTTTGAGGTTTAGAGTAGCCCTAATGTCCACATGTCCTGTCAGATGGCTCCCTAAAGAAAGGGCTCTGTCGGGGGGCTGGTAAAGTGTGGGGAGTGTTGTGAGGTTCAGTGTAAGAACGTCAGACTCTCCCAATTGTTGGAGGCATGTTTTTCCCGACTGCACTGGACTTCGCAGGGAAGTGGAGACGGGCTGTCCGGGCGTCTGGGACACCGGTGGCACAGCAGGGAAACAGCAGACGTCCTGACTGCACGTGACGTGGCGTCTGATCCTCCCGTCCAGTTTGGGTGGAACGAAAGGGTCTGGGTTCCACGTTGAACCTGTTCATTTACCCAAAGCCTTTCTTCAGTTCTGATGGTCACAAAAATGGGGCTTATACGTCACCATTTGATTTCTCACAGGCGTGAAATCCTTCAGAATAAACATTTTAAGTTTAGAACATAACATAAAACCTGTCTCAAGCCTGTTCCCATCAAGAAGAAAAGAAGCATCACCGTCCACGTCAGTGGTTCTCAGCCTTCCTAACACCACGACCCTTTACTACAGTTCCTCGTGTGTGGTGACCCCCATAACATTATTTTCGTTGCTACGTCATAACTGTCATGTTGCTACTGTTATGAATCGTCATGTAAATATCTGATATGTGTTTTCCGATGGTCTTAGGTGACCCCTGTGAAAGGGTCGTTCGACCCCCAAAGGGCTCGTGACCCACAGGTTGAGAAACTCTGGTCTAGATGATTCCTAGTCACTGAGGGGAAGGTACTTCCCTTTGGAGAGGCCTGGCGATTGCGCCCTTAACCAACCTCGCCTCTCAAAGAGAAAGCAGTTAATGTCATTGCTGCCTGGCGCGCTGTGACAGAGCATGGGCCCACTGTCACCGGTGTCGTGTTCTAGCCATTTACTCTGGATTTAGTCACTGGCAAACAATCCAGAGTGGGGACAGCCTGTAAGACAACCAGCCAACATTTTCCTCGTTCCAGATGGTGGCTTGGGGGTCGGCCATGCTTAGTAGATGCACTCTGCGTCCTCGGTGTTGCTCGAGCTGAGCTGTCAGAGAACGACCATGACCCTCATTTTACACAGCCAGGCCCTTCCCTCCCGAGGCCATGCCGCCTGTGGGTGACAGACCGGCCGGACAGAGCTCAGACTCCTGTGCCCCGGCCTCTTGCCCACGCTGCCCCCGTAAGTGACAGCAGTGATGAGCTGTTCCCAGGCAGTGTGTCCAGGGACGCCTCTGTCACCGGCCAGGTAGACTCTCTGACTCTCTCTGCCTCTGTCCACCTGGGAAGGGGGCAGTCAGAGAAGAACACAGCTAGTGCTGTCACAGGAGCCAGCGGACCAGTGCTAGGAAGGGGCAGAGAGGACGCGAACGCGGGACTCAAAGGCCACTGGTGACCTCTGAGAGAGGATCTGGGGTGCAGTGGGTGGGAAGGCCTGAACTCTGGGGCCTGGGGCCTGGGGCGAGGGCCAGCCAGGCTGAGGGAGCTGGTGAGTGGAGGGGGACAGGGAGGGAGGGAGGCCCAAGAGCCGGAAGGTGAGGCATCCAGGGAGAGTGGGGAGAAACAGGGTCCTGGCCTGCATGACTGAACAAGCCACTTAACGTCAGATGGGGGCAGTGCAGTCACTGCCGTGTGACGCGTGAATTTGTGAGGCTCTGACCTGCAAGGGGCATCTACTGACTGGCGCGTGTGCCTCAGAGCGAGACGGGACCGGAGCGCAGCAGAGGACCGTGGGCGCTTTTCCCCGCTGGGCCTGGCCGAGGTGCTGGGGTGAACGCGAGCTCGGTTCCGGAGCACAGAAGGGTCCCACAGCCTGCGTGGTTGCTGTTGGCTGCTCTGCTTCCAGATGATTCTCAGCCTACTGTTTGAGTGTATTGCATTGCTCATGTGTTGAAGTGAACGGGTCAGGGCTTCACAGACTGCCCCGGAGTCTGACTGTTTCTACGGGCTTTGGAAACACTTATTTAGAATGACTTCTCCACGGCCTCCCCCGTTCCTCAGCAGCTGCTGAGCCCATGCCTGTTACGGCAGAGGTACGATGCCACGCCTGCCACACCAGGAGGGTGTCAGGGGCTCTGGGACTCAGGCCTGGACTTGCCCTCGCGAGGCCCGTGGTCTGAGGAGGGAGATCAGCTCTAAACAGCCATCACAGAGGTTTGTAAGTGATCAGAGGCCACAGGGCCTTGGCGTGGGTTTGGGGGCAGAGACACAGCTGCGAGGCACACAGATGGCACCAGCTGGATACCGGGCACCCTCCTACGGAAAAATAGGAGAGCACTTAATTTCATTAGGTCTGTTTCACAGATGAGCATGGCTCGCACAGCACCCTGTGTGTTTTCTACCGTAGCACTTGCTTGTACCCATTTTATAACCATTTCTCTTGCCAGCTCACAGTCTCCTTAAGGGCAGAGCCATGTCAGTCACTCCCAGAGCCTGGCAGAGTGCCTTCTTCTTAGTGATCGAGTGGGAATGCATGATGTTTTGTGAAGGCAGTGCCACTTGGCCTGAGCTTTGAGAAACGCTAAGATGCAAACCCATGGATGTAGGAAGGAGAAGCATCTTAGGCAGAAAAAACATTTTTCTTTAATTTCTTGAGTAACACCAGAAAGTCACTGTAACTGGCCCAGACACCAGGAGGGTACTTTCGCTGTCAGGCCTGGACTTGCCACCAGGCTGCTGATTAGGCTGTGTGGACAGACCACCCTTCCTCCCTGATTGGCACCTGGCCGGGTATGGGCAGCATCTGGTCCAGGAGAGCAAGGAGGGAGGTTCCCTGGGGCCAGCAAAGAATGGCCTGTTGTTTTAGAGCTCCAAGATAAGCAGGTGGGAAGGGGACTGTGGCCTAGGCCCATGACCAGCCTGTGGGGAATGGTGGCTCTCTGCCCGGCAGAGGGACCTGACGTAGACAATTGCTGCATATCCTGTCACGGGAGCCATGCAGGTGCTAAGGCAGGAGCTGCCTACCAGAGCTCAGAGGACCCTCACAGCAGCCTGGGGCTTCGAGGAGGGCCTTCTAAAGGGCGTAACGCAATCCTAAGTCTCTAGGCTGAGGAGGAGTGCCTGGCAAGCTAGGCTGGAACAGCATCCCAGGCAGAGGGAACAGCATGAGCTGGGGCAGAGACCGTAGAGAGTGGGGCTGGTTAGGGGCCCATGTGTATTTTCACCAGAGAAACCTAAGCTTGGGGGGTCAGCTGTGAACTGGTAGGCAGGGACCAGAATGTGAAGGGCCACCTGTGCGGTGGCCTCGAGGGGAAATGACAAGGGCTGGGACGCACGGCAACCTGGAGGGAGAGAGAGGAACCGGTCGGGAAGGTACGCAGGGAGAGCAGAGCGCAGCCGCAGGGGGAGAGGCAGAGGCGGTGTCTGAGGTGCCGCTCCGGTTTCAGACTGGGGAAGCGCTAGGGAGCGGCGAAAAGGATGCTCTCTGTCTCGAGCATGCTGTTTTGAGGTCTCTGAGGTATACCTGGGTGGGAACGTCTGGCAGCTGGAAATACGGTTCCGTAGCTTAGAAGAAGGGTCAGGACCAGAGACTCACCAGCAGGGATTTTGTATTGGTGATCAGGTGAGCTCCAGGCATGGGTGCAAGTTCGTGTTTCTCAGAGTTTACTTCATGGACCATTTGCATCAGAATCAACAGGAACGTGTGTTAAAATACAGAGCCAGGCCCCGCGGGGACGTACTGGACCAGGAGCTCCTGAAGATGGGGGCTCTGAGAGTTTGGGCTTCAGCGAGCGCCTCACCTGACCTTGCGACGTGCACAGTCCTGAGAACCGCAGGCACAGAGTGAGAAGAGGAGACGTCTAGTAGTCCGCACCAGGGAACACCAGGGTCTCCTTTTAGGTGGTCTTGCAATCTGTTTGGGAGCAGAGACACACTGAGAACATAGCCAAAGCCCCATCAGAAAAAGCTTGTACCCTCAGTTTTGGAAATAATTTCAGGGAATGCTTAGACTCTTTGACCCTTTCTATGGACCTCAACCTCAGAGTCCCTGATGTAAGCTGTAAATAGAACAGAACCTGTACAGGAGGCTGACATGGAATCACCAGAGGGAACTGGTGACCCAGGGGAGCATGAGACTGGGCACCGCGCAGGGGAGACTCTCGAAATGAGGGTGCATGCAGTCAGCAGGGTTCGATTCGTTAAGAGAGAATTGTGGTGTGAGAGCTGAGAAGTACCCGTTGGCGTTGGGAAGTGGCGAGTCCGTGACCTCGTGGGGAGCAGGGTAAGAGTACATTGAGGACAGAAGCTGGGGCCGGGATGGGGGTGTGGACTTGGAGAGCGAGCCAGTGGCACGGAAGTGGGGAGAGCGCGTAGGTGGCAGCGGGGTGGGGGTGGTGGCCAGGGGAGGGACTGGGTGCCTGCTCTGTTCACATTCAGTGGTGCTTTAACCCTGTGGCCATTACCGTCGGGGAGAGAGGCGTTCCCAGGAGCTGACACTCACCTGGTTTGCCCAGGCCTACCCTGGTTTTACTGCAGAATGCCCTGCCTCGCGGGAAATCCCTCCGTCCCAGGCAAACCCAGGTCCCCAGTCCTGCTGGGGAGACCAAGTCAGACAGAGAAGGATGGGACATTCCATCTGAAGGGAGCCACCAAGCCAGGGAGTGCTGCAGGGAGAGAGAGGTGTTGTCCTTGGCTTTCCAGTAAGAGACCTAGGCGACAAAGAACGAGGCTGCCCCTCCAGAGGAGCCGTGGAGGGCAGCCCACGTGTCCCAGAGCGCCCGGGTCGGGTGGAGCAGAGGTGCACCTGCAGAGGCCGTGGCCGGCCTGGACGGCAGCCCCGCTTTGCACAGTAGGATGACCACCCCAGAGCTGTGGTTTCCTGACCCCAGTCCCGGGCCGTGGCCAGAGAGCACAGGTGGTATCCGTCACAGAAGCTTTTACTTGGCAGCTGCTCTCTCCCTCCGAGAATAAATGTGGTGGGATTGAAAGTGGGACGTTCCCATGGGCACACAGTCAGCACATTGATCCACAGGTAGGGAGTCATTTCTTCAACGAGCAGCTGCCAGTGTCACAACACGCAAGGGGCTGGGTTTGCCCAGGGGACAACCATGGAGTTCTCGCCTTCAAGGAGCTCAGTCTCGCCGAGCAGGCAGGCTCTCAGGCAGATTGGAGAAGCAGGACAAACTGGTACGTGCCGTGCCGAGGGGCAGAGACGAGCTCAGGGCTTCAGGGGCTGGTCACTTTGCCACTCGGCCTAAGTGCCACACTTGCCTCCAGCTCAGCCCTGGACATTGGTTTCCCAAAAGCCTCTTGTGGTCAGCCCAGTCCGCTCTGCCCTCCTTTTGGCTTCGTGTCCCCATGCCCTGACCTTACGAGCTCACACTCTGTCCTTCATGTTTATAGTAACGGCCTGGGGAGACCCCGAGAGGTGTTGGTAGGGTGGACAGGGATCCCACAGTGACTGTGCACAGGAGAAAGCGCGACCAGATGGGGTGTCTGTGCAAGCCAGCGGGAAGCTCCGGAGCTCATGCGGGTCACGTCGGGAGTGGGGCGCCGAACGGCCAGGCGTGGGTGGGGCATGGCACCTGCACTCCCCCAGGAGGGCCAGACAGCAAGACTCACGGAGTCCCGACAGGCGAGGGAAGTGCTCAGAGCAGCCCAGCAGGCCCAGGGTGGGGGGTAGAAGCCCACCAACCTGGTGGTTCAGCGCCGGGTGGAACACACCAGGCCGTGTGTTCTGGCTGACGCTCCCCTCTTACCTGCTGCTGGTTTTGATCGTGTAAGCACCTGTGGGCCTTGTGGTGGGGGAAGAGGCATGCACTTTTAATTTAATAAAGGGAATTTTCTATTTTTGTATTTTTAGAAAGTTCAGTCATTCAATAAATAATATTTTTAAAAAGAAAATATTCGTTTATCAGACTTTCTTTTCTCAAATGATATGTGGGCAAAAAGTTTGTGGAGATTTCCACTATCGAGGTGGTGGCATTTGTGTGTCATCCAGGTGAGAGTGCTGGGAAGGCAGCTGAGCCTAGGCGCTGAGAAGCTGTGTCCAGGCCGATAACAACAGATTTCGTTAAAACATAGCAAAACCCCGACGGGACAATAAGCAAGACGAATCTTCAGTAGAACAAATGGGCATTTTCTTGCATTTGGGTTTTGTTGGTGGGAATAAATAGACAGACAAGCACTACTCAAGTGAGTTTTTAAAACAGGTGTTTTATTTGGTTAACCACAAGTTCGATTTGAACCTAAAGTGCTAAAAACAACAACAGAAAAAGGAAACTGTGGCTAAAATTACATTAAGAAAAACAGTTAGTGGTGTTTAAGCACCCAGTAGGGGCAAGCACAGCAGTGGGTTCTTTGTGTCATCTCCATCCGGACGACCCTCACAGGTATGCGAGGTGCCAGGTACACTGTGGCCCCTGCCCAGCACGCACGCACCTCCCCCACCCCCACATCCCACATCCCCTTCCTGAGCTCGCCTGGGTCTCAAGCTCTCCATCTTTAAGCCCTCACAGTGTTTCCTTTGGAAAGTCTCCCCCAGCCCTCCACGCCGAGTAGGGTGTGTGACTACTGGTCTCATTTCCTGACTAGCTGTGAGCTCACTGAGGGCAGTGACTGTCACATTCATCTCCGCATCACTCAAGGTTTCTGACTCAATGCCATCTGCTTGTGAGACTAATATGAAATGATCACATCCAGTCTAACGACTCAGATGCTAAGAGAAAATGTGACACATTGGGGCTCCCAAGAGGAGAGTGATGGATGGCCAGGGGGCTCATCGCTTTGTCGTGTGAATGACCGATGGAAGAACTAAGATGTCCCTTCAGCTGTCCAGTGGACTGTCACTAGCTTTCCAAAACGCCTTGGTAACTCTGGAGGGCATTGATTGGAGAATCACTCCAAACAAGGAGGGATGGCCTGACAACTGACTTTCCACCACAAAAGGGGCTGCTTGGGCGGGTGGTGAGCTCCCCGTCACGGGCAGTCCCATTCAGAGGCTCAGTGCGCACTCGGGGCCACCCAGAAGGCAGCCTGCATGGGACACGAGAGTGGATCAGGCTGTCTCTGGGCTTCTCGTCAGCCCTGAGATTCTACATAAGTGTTCCTGGGGCATCTGCCCTGGGCCAGGGGCTAAGGCACATCCGAAGATGACACAGACGTGCCCCTGCCCTCGGGGAACCTGCACTAGAGCAGGGTGTGTAGCTTAGGGTCTTCCAAGAAGCAGAGGCCAAGCCCTGCGGTTGGTGAGAGTGCAGACGTCAGTGCAGCAGAGGGAGCAGGCGCAGGCAGGATGGAGGAGGGAGCACCGGCTAATGAGGTGGCCCTGAGCCAGGGCACGGCGGTGCCCCCCGTGCGGCAGGAATGGCACTCACAGTCCTACCACACCTGGTCATTGGAGAGCGTGAACCCTGTGCAAACGCAGTGGCCACATCCAGAGAGGTGGCAGCTGGGGCCAGCGGTCAGCTCTGCTCCTGGGACAGTCTGTCCTGGAGGTCTGAAGGCACACTTCCATGCCGCCACCCAGGGATTCTAGAAAGCACTGCCAGTCACACAGCGCCTTCCCAGATTTACTGCCCCGAATCATCTCAAGGGCTTCTGTGGTCATGTGCCAGCAGCTGGTAGAGCTGGGGTCTCAGCTCCGATCCCTGTGACTTAGTCAAGTCTGTGCTTGGTAGCTAACACCAGGCTGCCTCTCAGAATCTCTCCTGGCTCCTGAATGTCTGGAGCACATGCCTACCTGCCCCTTGTCACAGTTAGCAACTGAGTGTATCGGTAGCACTGACACCACTCAGCCCATGACTTGATTTCTGGTCAGTTTACGTTGGGACAACTGTGATATAAACCAAGGTCTATCTGGTTTTGTGTACAGTGTAATTTCTCTCAGACTTCCTGAGGACAGGGCCCAAAGACTCAGCTGAGGGAGGAGCAACACCTAAGCGTAGTCTCTCAAAAGATACGTGGTTTCAGGCTCCAAAATGCAGAGAAAGCAAAACGCAGTGCTTCCCGCTCGTGTGCCGTTTTTCCCTGTCTCCTCTCTGCTGGTGTAATGTGGCTGTCTTCTGGGAAGACTCGTGCCTGTTTTGCTCATCACGGATTTCCCCTTAAGTATTTGTTGAATGAATGATGTATTATGGGAAAAAGATGCAGCACAATTACACAGGACAACCTTGTAACTCACTCATGGTACATCTGTCCACAGAGCCCTCCACGCAAGGCTTGGACAGCTGGGGTCAAGCGTACCCTAGACTCATAAAGTCCAGAGCAGAGCTGGGGGTCAGCACACATGCGAGGCCCCATGCAGGCTTTGGGGGCGGGTTTGAGACCCAGCACTGCACATGATGTCACTGGTCAGACAACCGTAAAATGTGTGTTGGCACTCGTGTACCGTGAGGTGAGAGGGACGTGTGGAAAGGCTTGTGTGCACAGTCCCCCAAGGTGGTGTTAAGATGATAGTAATCTGTGCACTGGGCCATCCCCTGAGTCATCGAGGGGCTGGGACCCTCTGGAACACTTAGGCACCGGCTACGACGGCCAGATCGAGGTTTCCAAACCACTGCGGGCCAGTCTTCTAAAAGCTACTCTTTTGTCACCCAGTGACCACTGGGGCTGGGGAGTGAGGTCTTTTCCAAATTATTTTGTTTCCCTGCCTCCAGCATGGTAAAGTGACCATAATGTGACATTTCCTGACGGCTTGGTCTCATCATTATGACTGGCTATTTTTGTATGTACTTTTGCTTCTAAATCAACTGGGCCCTAATGGTTGGGCTTTGGCTTTTTGTTTCTAACTCTTGGCCCCCCCCCCCTTTTCTCATAATGGCCCTTAACAAGCACATCGCGCCTTTTTCATTTGGGGATTCTAACGCGCTAATGAAGACGGAGCAGTGGTTCGGCTCACATGCAAAGGAAGAGGCCAGTGGGCTCCGCGAGTGTCTTTGAATCCAGTAGCAGGAGCTGTAGTGCCTGGTTTGAGTGATGAGTGTTTCCTCTTTCCGGGGACTTCCTTGTTCCTTTCCTGGTTTTGAGTCATATTCTCAACAGATGAAGTTGCTTGGTAGATGTCTTCAGCGAAGTAGGGTGCAGCCATCTATTTATTTTGATTTGTATCGCTCTGTTCTTTAGCAGACCACCCAATCACTTTATTGTCTGCACAGCTCGTATGGTGCTGCCCTGTCGTCACATCACAGATGGAGCATTTTGTTGGATGTCGGGAAGAATAGTATGTACGCCATGTGCTCTAGAGTCAGACGGAACTGGTCGGCAGTCCCGAGTGTAATCACCGACTACCTCTGTGGATTTGTATAAACCTTCCCAGGCCTCTGAGCCACTCTTTTTTCATCTACAAAATGGGGGTGGCGGCTTCGTAAGTTCTGAAGCTTCAGTGCTTTAATGCCTGGTCTTCTTTAACTCGGTGCCTAGAATATCATAGACAGTCGGCAAATCATAATCGCAATTCCTCCCTCACTCCAGCACCTTTTCTCTGAGAGGAAAGCTGTGCATCTTTTCCAGGCTGTGGAGAATTTGGGCACAGAACCTCCTCTGCATTGCCCGTGGTCCTTGGGGAATGAAAACTCTCCCCCCGACAGGGCAGCCCATCCACGGACAGTTGGAAGCTGTGGCAATTAGAAAGTTTCTTTGCGTCAGTGGACCCGTTTCAGAAAAGGACAAAGCCCTTTGTAGCTGACGCTGACACTTAGGTTTGTTTTCTCTGGTTCTACAGCGAACAGAGTATCTGCCAAGCCCGGGCTTCCGTGATGGTCTACGACGACACCAGTAAGAAATGGGTACCCATCAAACCTGGCCAGCAGGGGTTCAGCCGGATCAACATGTACCACAACACTGTCAGCAACACCTTCAGGGTCGTCGGGGTCAAGCTGCAGGATCAGCAGGTGAGGGCAGGTGACCAGTTATACACATGCACATGTGCTCACACGCACATGTGTGCACACAGGGAAAAGAGGTCAGAGAAAAACAAGGTCCTGATTTGGAGTCCAAAGATCTGAATTCTGATTCTGACTCCATATTCTCATACTCCAAGGTACGACACCTTGAGCAAATTGTCTTTTCTGAACTTCATTTTTCACATCTGTCTTACAGAGACAAGAGTCCACACCTCACTATCTTATTGTCAGATTAGAATAAATTTATATGATGTGAAATGGCTTTGAAAAATATACTGTACAAATATGTTAGTTGTGTTCTATGCCTACGTATCTGTAAGTAACATGGCAATGATGGTTTTTGGTTCATCAACCCCCTAAGTCTAACTGTGGGGATTGATTTAAGAGATCTGGGATCATTTCTCTCCCTAATAGTACATCCTGGGCAAGTCAGATAAGGTAGTTTGTGAGTGTACCTGATCAATAAGTCCACCTATAGTTGTGAATAGTCAGGAATCGTTGTGTACACTTAACTGAGACAGAGTAGTCCAATGTGACATGGACTAAAATAGAGACGTGGGGAAAGGGTTCGTGTAGCTGGACCACAGAACTCTGATTAGAATTCAGTGCCCTCCCTACAGCTCTCTTCTTAGAGATTGACAGGGACATTTTTAGCAGTGAAATGAATAGAGCTGAGGTGTCAGCATTTGTGAAAAACTCTACCTAAGTAGCATCTTCTGGCATCCTTTGTTGGTCAAGCATTGGCTAAGTTGAGCAGCAGGTTAGCTGCTATCTGCAAGAATCAGCATATTAACAATTAGAAAAGAGAGAACAGAAACTTAAGACTCTATTTTAAGGAGGCTGTCTATTGAATGTCTGCTGTAGCTGAAACAGCCCTACTGAGTTTCAGATTCTCTCACTAAAAGGGAACATCCTGACTAAAGGCAGTCTGTCCAACCTGGAACTTTGAGTGCCATCAGAGGCATCTCTTTCCCTTGTCGATGAGCCTTACTGATCGGAAGGTTCTAAAAACCTTCCAGAAGCCGCTTCCCTGTTCTTCCAGGTCCTTGGTTCTGGCTCTGCCTTTTCCAGGCACACTGCACTGTACATTGCAGAATATATAACATCTAGTCTTAATTATGGTGACAACACATTTCCTTAACCCCCCTGGGTGGAGGCCGGCAAGACAGTCCCACGTGGGACTCACCTTTGACAGCAGGCCCATCACCAAGTGCTGTTCTTGAATTGTGATGGGTGCTCCCTACGTGATTGCTTGTATTCTGACCTATTGCCCTCCATGCACACTAGGGAGATAGCATGGAGAGCTGGAAGGCCATGGGGCCAGAAACTGAAGTGCACCTTGTTCTCAGGAGTCTGCCTCACCACCTCCTGCAGAGGAGACCACATGTTGAGGCTCACAGGAGAGGAGCCTTTGCCCCCTGCAGGGGAGACAGCAGCAGTCTTCAGGGATCTCTTATATAAGCTCCAAGAGGCGGTCTTGACTCTAACTTGGAGATCTAGAGTCTGACAGAGGAGTTACCAACACAACCTTCCGCTTGCAATTACATTCAAGACACGGGTCCCTGGGATATGGTTGAAATTGTCCCCAAATGGATGGAGCATGTCAGCTAGGAACATAAAAGAGTCTTAGTAAACCAAGCCACTAGCAAAAGTGGCAGGACACCTAGTCTGCAGTAACTCTTGTGGACCTCAGGAGGACAATTTTCACAGGTTTGTTTCCCAGTCAGAGGCATCATAAGCTCAAACATTTTAAGAGAGATAGAGATTCCTGGTTTTATAATCAAATAGGGATGAATATTTAATCCTTTTATGGCTCATGGGATACTTTTCGTGTCTTATTACTTCAGTCTCCCAATAACCCCATGGGCATGATAGCACAAGAATTATCATCAAATTGTGGTAGCTAAACAGGTAACCCCTATATAACCCGGCACTCCTATAACACGGCTTCGCTCTCACACGCCCAAGAACTGGGGAGACCCTCATACAACACGGCGCCCCAGAGTGCTGTTTCACTCTAACACGGTTTGAGAACTGGAGAAGTCCCCAAACAACACGGAGCATAATAGGAACTTTTAAGAGCAAAAGACAACTCACTTGAAATTTTTCATTCAAGTGTGGATGTCGTTTCAGATTTGACTGCAGAATTTTAAAATTTATTGAAGTTTAAATCCATTTTGATCATGGAGTATTCAGTACATACATTTTTTAACTTTGTGGTTTTCTTTTTACTACATTATACATAGATTAAAATTTTTCAATCTATGTATAATTCAAACGTTTTTAAAGAAATGGTAATTGTGTTTTTCATTTTTGTGAATTAATTTGTAGCCCTGAACTATGTCTGGCGGAAATAAAAAAATACCTCTTAAAAGACATTTCATCTCGCTAGAACAAAAAGTACAGGTTTTGGATCGGCTCAAAAAGTGGGGTAAAGCATCTTACGTTGCAAAAACCTTGGCTTTAAATGAAGCAACAATCCAGACTGTACAGAAAAATGAACATCATAAAATTAGAGCTTCCGTTCTCTCTCCGCAAATATGACATCTCGTCCCAGAGCACCAGTAATTGAGAAGATGGAGAAAGCCCTTAGTATCTGGATTAATGACTGTTCAAACAAATGGATTCCACTGGGCACCAATATTAAACAAAAACCTTTAAAAATCTACACTTACTTAAAGGAAAATGGAGAATCTGCTATTAACCCTGACTTTGGTGCTAGCAAAGGGTGGTTTGACAATTTTAGAAAACATCTTTCATTACAAAACCTAAAAAATACAGGGAGAAAGTGCATCAGCTGATAAAGAAGCTGCCAAAACTTACCCCAAGGAATGTAAGAAGTTACTGAGCAGAGTGGATATTCAAGAGGTCAGGTTCTTAATGCCGATGAGACCGGCCTTTGGTGGGGAAAAATGCCCAAGAAAACATTTATTTCAAAAAATGAAAAAGTTGCATCAGGTTTTAAGGCATCAAAAGACTGCATAACATTACTAGTAGAACTTGCTAAGCCTCTAGGAGGGGAAGGTTTGGACGATATGACTGTCGAAGATACCCGAGATTTGCTGGTGGAAGGAGAAGCCGATGAAGCGAATTTGAAGGAGACAGTATCTGGAATGTGCCAAGATGGTTCAGGAGACGCCAGCACAGGTGAAAACCAAGAAGGTAAGCACTTTGTTCTAAAAAGTGTAAAGAAAGGCCTAGACTTATCCAAATAGTTGGAGCTGTATTTCCTAAATGAAGATCCTTCCGCTGAAAGAAGCACAAAGTCTAAGAGAGAACTTCGCAAGTGCTTGGCACCATATAATGCATTTTATAAGGGTCTCTCAGCTAAAAGCAAGCAATCTAAAATAACAGATTTTTTGCAAAAAGTACAGAATAGAAGTCAAGATGATGCTGAAGAAAGTTCAGAGGATGAAGCTACCTTGTCAAAAAAATGCCCTCGGTTAATGGTGCTTAGTAGTAATAACAAAGAAAACATGATTTAATACATATTAATATGTTATACTTTTGGTGAAAATTGCTTTAATAAAGATGTCTCTTAATTATAAAAATATAATAGTATGTTTTTTTAATTTTTGGAACCTAACCCCCTCTTTTGTACCAGTTCTTTGTTTCATATAACATAGACTCGCATAACACGACATTTTAGGAACTGCCCACCGTGTTATACGGGGGTTTCCTGTAGTTATTTTTAATGGTTTTTTCCCCTTTAACCTTTATGTCATAATTAAGTATAAGTGTCCTATTCTAAAATAGAGTTGTGATTTCCTGCTTCTGTCACCTTACTGAAAGGTTCATGGTAAGGGTGTTGCTGTTGTCATGGAAATTGACTCTTGGGTGGTAGGTTCCCCACTATGTCTGAGTTGCCTCTGTCTCAAGGCACCACCACCATGGTGAGGGTAGGGCCGGGGGTTCTCAAGCCTCCAGCACTGCCTCCTTGTTACTGATGGCGCTTTGGTCCTCAGCACCGCTGTTCTGGTTGATACATTGCCAGTGCTGCTCCCCATTCTGTAGTAATGGATGGGGAGGGGACCAGCTTCTCAGGCACCAATGCTCCCTATGCCCCCTTACTGTCCCATGGGCCGTAGTGCATCAGCCTCAGCAGCCACCAAACTATACCTGCAGATAGCATCGCTGCCCTCCCTCCCCCACCTCCTCAATGTGTGCCAATACGCCCACCCTCAGCTCTGCCCACACATGGACCTCTCAGGCATTTGTGTGTTGAACAGAGGAACCTTTGTTGGGTTATAGACATCTGATTTCTTATAAATTTAAGGGGAGATACAAAAGGTTCTTCTTAGTCTTCTGTGATGCTGATGTCAGCTGCAAGTGTATATTGAGAGAACCTCTTCGAAAAGGGACTTGACAACCTACTAAAACTCAATACTCACCTACCCTATAACCCAGTCCTGGGTACATACCCAAGAGAAATGAGGGCCTGTGTCCACCAAAAGACACGTGTGAAAATATCCACATCCTAGCTAGAAGCTATGCAAATGTCTATGGACAGGAGAATGGATAAGTCACTTGTGACATATCAAGAAATGAAAGTTATGTAGCAATCAAAGAAGATTAAATATTTATAAATGCAATAACATGATGAATCTCATAGACATTATGTTGAGTGAAAGAACCCAGAAAAAAGTACATACCTTATAAATCCATTTCTACATCAGACACGTCCAACCTATGGCCCAGGATGGCTTTGAATGCGCCCAACACAAATTCATAAACAGTATGGGACTTTTTTGTGACCTTTTTTTTTAGCTCATCAGTTTTCGTTAGTGTGAGAGTGTTGTGTGTGGAGCCCAGGGTGGGGCACCCCCAATGGTTGAAGAGGAAGCAGAAGTCACTGACTGTGAAGATCATCAGACATGTGGTCTTCCCTGGGGAGGCGTGTTGGGAGAAGGCTGTAAAGTGAAGCTGACCCCCGAGCGGACTAGCAGTGATACACGTGTTCCAAGCAGAGTGAACAAAAGAATGAGACCATTGGGTGGACACAGAGATTTTAACTGTCAGCCCGTAGGGTTATCTGGCAGTTAGTGAACACTGGATACCTCTCAAAAGGTGGTCAGGTGCCATATGGGCATGTGTCATCTGCACAAACATGCAGAACACGTGCACAGACTCTCCCTTAAGTACCCTTTCAAATAGTAACTATATATTTTTAAAGGGTCCATTTATCTAGCAGTTCTGCATGTAGGAATATATCCTGTGGAAATACACGTTCACACAGATATATGGCAAGGATACTCCGTACAGAATTATTTGTAGTATTATCTTCATTATGAAGAAGCTAATGTCGGTAAAGCCAGAATTTTCATCCAGAGGCATGCTCCTTCCTTGTACCTCATGCCATGGTCGTCTTCAGAGCAGCCATGACTGCCATGGGCTATCAGGTGGCAGCACCTGGTGAGCAGCCTTTATGCGCTAGCTGTAGGCAGGACAGAAACAACAGCCCCAAGAGCTGCAGTCAGGAGATGGCAGCCACATGTGACAACCCAGAGGACTTACAGAGCGGGGCGTGCCCTCTAGAAGGGCCTCCTTGCACTCTCCCTGAACAAGGTCTGAAAGTGTTCTTCTGAATCAGAGAATCAGTTTATGAAACTCCGGAGGTGAGGGCTGGGACCCAAGAGGGAATCACAGGAAGAAAGATTTCAGGTCACTCTACTGGCGATCAGAAGTGTCACAAAATCCCCGGCTACACATACGGGTTTGAAACTCACTGCTAACATGAGCTTGCTGTGTAACCCTGGACATGTCACTCATTTTTCCTGGGCCTCAGTTTCCCCAGCTATAAAACCAGGGCATTGAGTTAGATCCTCTCTCTGGTCTTTTTTATTCCTTTGCCCACACATTTTTCTATTCTGGACAGGCCTCAGCCTCCCCCAGTTCCCACACCAGGGACATAGCCAACCAGAGATTTCAGGTCATGGGATTCTAACTCTCACTCCCCTCAGATCCTGGAGCAGTGGTGCTCCGCTGGAGAGCCCTTTGCGTTGCTTCAGGATCCCTGAGCCAGTTTGACTCTCATGTGGTTTGCGGGCGTCCTTCCCTTTAAAGTGCTGCCCTCTTTTGGAGTTCCCTGGTAGTATAGTGGCTTAAGGCTTTGGCACTGGTGCTGTCAACGCTGCGGCCTGGGTTCCATTACCAGCCAGGGAGCTGCCCACATACTACCAAAAATAAATAAATAAATAAATAAATAAATAAAGTGCTGCCCTCTGGCTCACTCTGCGTTGTTAATGTCCACGAGGGTGCAGCACCCGATGCAGAACCACGTGAGCACAGATCCTCTGGTCTGGACTCCACAGCAGACAGGACAGTCCCATCTCCCTCATCCTGGTCCCTGCCCTGCCGTGTGTGTGCCCTCTGATCCTAAGAGCAGTTTGACCCACGAGTCACTGCTTCTGCTCACTCACACTCGCCCTTGAACCTCCAGCTAAGCCCGGAGGGAAGACCACCTGGGAACCTGAGCAGAGGTTCGCTCTTGCTCTATCTTTGCTAGAGGACAACTCAGTCCCACCTCCCACTGGCTAACTTGGGAAAGAGCTGTTCTGGATCTCACCCACAGTTGCTGTCCTCTGGCCTTACTTAACCCGACAGCACAGGAAAGGATCAGGATAGGAGAGCAGCAATTCGGGGTGCTCATCTTGGCACCTCAGCCAACCAGCAGGGTGGTCAGCCACATCCTTGCATGTCTGAATCGCTTGATTCCTGAGCTCGTCTCCCTGACCAGGGCCACACCAGAGTCACCTCCAAGTTCAGCTCACAGCACCCTGGGGCCTAGCTCCCCTAGAGCCAGGGGAGACCTGACAAATCACCTGGTGCCTCTCCTAACACAAAACTCTGTCATCGCATCACGAACAGCAGGCCGTCCATGCTCTGCTTGCACCCTCCTACCTCTAGGGGCCCTCCTCTTGCTCAGTTAACACTTAGGACAGCCTACTGCCAGCAGCTGTGTTAGGCACTCTCACATGCAGAATCTCATCCTCACGGCATACTCTGAGGTGCCACACCGCAGCCACATGACACCCTTCCTGATGGTACAGGGAAGAAACCTGATGACTAATCAGTTCCGTAATGTTAGGTCACGTGGCTCCAAGCAGAGGGATTAGGGACACAGAAACATGGCTCCCGGCCTCCCATGCTGTCACTGAGCCCCACTCACTGAGAGTAGTCTTAGAGAACTTTGCGATCATGCCTGAAAGAGCAAAGTCCAGAGGCTGGGCGGGTTCGTGTGGGATTCCGGGTCCGGGTGCTGCCTGCCTCCTCGTAGCTTTCCCTGCTGGGCCTGGCATTGTTCCTGGCGGCCAGCTGGCATTTCTTGATTGATTAGTAACAAAGATACTAATAATGCTGTACATGTGTGTGGCACATTTCAACTTTTCCAAGTCGTCCTTTTAACTAATAACCCATCTGTTAATGCATTCGAAGTGCTAGGCACTATGCGGAGGACCCTGGGAGGCACAGGAATTAGGAAAGACTCGTGCCCTTAAGGACCTTTATGCCTGGATGAGACAGGTATCACAATGTGACCCTTGCAGTAACCCCATGAGGTCAGTAGAGCCAGGATTATTATCCTCATCTTATAACTGGTGAAGCTGAGCACCAGAGAGGTACAGTGGCCACTGTGGGTGACACAGCTGGGACCCAGGGACAGGACCAGGACCCAAGGAGCTGAGTTCTAGCTTAGCACTCTCGTCCAGAGGTGGTGACTACACAGCATCATCAGTTAAATGAGATTACTGGGCTTTAGACCCTCACTGTCCTCAGACCACATGAAAAGCTGCCTGACCTCTCTTCCCCTCTTGTGTCCCCACCCATCTCTTGTCCTCTAGTAGCCCCAGGGGACATTGTATCTTTGTCCTGCTGCAGCTCCCTCCAGCTCACTTACCTTGTATTTATTTACACTTATTTCTCTCTTTTCCCCTGCAGGTTGTGATCAATTATTCAATCGTGAAAGGGCTGAAGTACAATCAGGCAACACCAACCTTCCACCAGTGGCGAGACGCCCGCCAGGTCTACGGCTTGAACTTCGCAAGTAAGGAGGAGGCGACCACCTTCTGCAATGCCATGCTGTTTGCCCTGAACGTCATGAACTCCCAGGAGGGAGGTAAGTAGGCTGTGTCTGGGCTGGGGCCAGGCTCATCTCCACATCCCCCACTGGGCCCCCCACAGCCCTGGTTCTCTACGACTGCGTTGAGCTGACATAGCATGCGTTCTCACCGCACCCGCTGCCTGACTCTAGGTTTCAGCAGTTTGAAGGTGGAGAGAATTCCTTTTACGTCTTAGACATTGGTGAGATACAGGTTTGCTCTGGTGTGTCCCTGAAGCTGTCAGATCTGCTTGGCATGGGCCACCCTACTTCTCGAGATGGGAGGGACCAACAACAGTTCATTCTTGAATTCAGTTATTCATACGATTAACAGACTTTTCCCAAACATTTACTGAGTGTAAGAAACTTGTAGGCCGAATGCATACGAAATGAACAGGCGGGTCCTTCTGCTCGAGGCGCTCAGTATTTCGGAGTGAACAGACTCATAACCAGCCAGTCGTAAGAACTGCGGAAAGCGCTCTCTAGTGAGATGTGAGCAGGGCACTCAGGGGACACAGAGGGAAGCGGGTCACCTCGGGGGTTCCGACAGGGTGGTGGCCCTTGAGGGTGAGGAGCTCACAAGGCAGAGGTGGGAGTGGGCCACCCAGGCTGAGGGACAGCACAGACAGGGCACATGGGCATAGGAGCTCAGCGTGTGCTCACCCAGAGCGCCCCGCAGTGCCGCTGGGGCCTGGAGCGCACGTGGGAAAAAGGCCGGAATTCAAAGTGGGGTGAACCACTCAGTGCGCGGCCCGAGAGCTGGGAGACGGCGTGGGCCCGGGACCCGCAGTGCACGGCGAGGGACGGCGCGCCAGCCAGTTTCTAAGCAGGGCGGTTAAAGCAGAAACGCCGAAGCGCTCGTGCTGGGTATTTGCCGTGTCGGCCTCAGAGGGAGGAGCAGGCTGCCAGGGCCTGGGTGTCGTAACGGCCACGGCCGGGGCCCCGCGCTTCGCTGAACCTCTCCCCTGGGAGAGCCCGCGGGTGAGGGCCGAGTCCTGGTTCGCCCACGTGCCAGCTGAGGAACTTGGACAAGTTGCTTCACTTTTCTGTGCTCCATTTCCTTATCTGTAAACCGGGGTGACACAGGGTTATTTTTACATTTAAATGAGTGAGGAAGTGAATTGCTTAGCGGACTGCCTGACACGGCCCTGGTATTGTGAGTGTCGGTACTGTGACCGCCGCTGCTCCTGCCAGAAACAGCTGCGATGGGGAAGATGTGGTGCCGAGCACCCAGAGGGAGGGGGCTTCCCACGCCTGCTGCCCACGTGCTGTAGCCTGGGACCCAGCTTAAACCCTGGGGGTGTTTCCTGAGGACATAAAGAACACGTTGAGATGCGCCCCATAGGTCATACACAGGACACTTGCGGCAGTGGAATGGGCCGAGGGGTGTGAATTATCTGCTGTGAACTTGGGCTGCGAGGCGGGGAGGCTGCTCACCCACAGCCGGGTGCAGTCAGCAGCACCGGCCTGAAGCAGTGGAGGCACCAAACAAATGCTTATTAAACTGCGTTTTTCCCACACAAGAGCTTTGAGCTCTACGGTAAAGTGAGCTGGTTTAAGGTTCCGATCTGAACCAGCCCAGGACGTGAGCGTTAAGCTTCATTCTCTCTCTCTCCATGTGGAGAACAGAGGGGCAGTGTGGGTTCTAATTGAGTCAGACACCTAACTCTTTCAAAAGTCACTTAAGTTAAATAAAAACTACTAGCTACTTTATTAAATTCACCATAGAATCACAAGGAAATCAGGTAACCCACCTCGTTTTCACATCAAAGGCCGGTGTCCCTCACGGGGAAGTGACTTACCGGTGTTGGGGGGTAACTCAGATTGAAGAGGTGTGTTACTTGGTGTGGGGAGGGTGCCCTAGTTTGGAGCATTCACCATGAGTCTCCCAGGGGCTGATCTGTGGGTGCAGCCTTCAGTGGAGGGGGGTCCCTGGGCCCACTGAGAATCACACTTCTCACCTGAGGCGTGACCTGCCGACAGTCCGTGCACAGCTCGGACGTGTGCTGCTGGAGGCACGTCTGCACATGTGTCTGCCAGGACCCCCGAGTCCTGAAGAAGGCCGTGTCCCTACCCCTCTCCCCCAGGATAACCAGGAAGCCAGCGTCTGTGACGACGAGTGATTTTGAGTGTATTTGAACGTCATCGTGTGTGTGCTTCTGTGCATTTTTTCTTTCCCTCAACATGGTATTTGAGGGGATTCATCCATGGGTCGGGCGTCTCTGTCATCAGCTCCGTGTCACAGCGGGTGGACTCGGTGGTGTCGCCATGCCACACTGATCCGTGGTTTGACTTCTAGCACTGGTGCCAGGCCCAGACAGCCGCTGCACTGTCCGTCTTCACCCCCCAGCTGCCACAGAAGGCCTCTCGCTGCAGCTAATTGTGGTGTTTTCTCTGAAATCCACTCTGTATTGAGAAATTCTATCCTTCCCTCCCTTGGTAGGAGGCAGTTTGCTATAGTGAAAAAAAGCATTTGTTTGGGGGAAGCTAGATCTTAGATTAAGTCTTTGTTTTGCCACCTGTGGCCTTGGGCTAATAAACCCGACTTCCTAAGGCATCTGTGAAGATGAGATTTGAAATGCTTACGAAGCACTTGGCATCGGTGCTTGGTATGTGATAAGAGCACAAATCATATTGGTTCTTTCCCTTCCGGTCTTGTTAAATACGGTTATCTCCTGTAAGCTCCAGTGTCCTTATTTGTCCCACTTGCAAAGGTGTGAGAGGATACAAGGGCCCCGCATGGTGCCTGGCACCTCGTGCATGCTCGCTCGCGACCCCCACTCCCCACTGCACGTCTTGTTCTATGGTGGCATCTGGGGCTCGCACCTGCTTCTGGCCGTGGTCTTTTCTAAGCTCCGTGTTGCCGCAGCTCAGGTCTTGCTGAGCACTGCGCACCTGTCCCTCCTTGTGCACGGGCACACACCGGTATGGGCCCCTCCGGGGTCCTCCAAGCCTGCCAGACATGAGATCCTCAGACACAAACCTGAAGGCAACTCAGAGGCCATCGTAGATACCATCACAGCGGACTGAGTGCGGCAGCCTTCACACCCCACTCCTCTACCTGCGTCCCCAGATAACGTCACTAGGTTAGAGAGCCACCGCTCAAAGAGGAGTGACTTCCCTGGAATTCCACAAACCCAGAATCCGCTCATTCATGCAGATGCACGGTCTGCAGACTAACGACAGGCGGTGGCCATGCTTTGTGTCTGTGTCCCTTTCTTCCGCTCAACCGAGTGAAGCCACTGCTGGCTGGAATTCTTAACATACGAGGTCAGACAATTAATTTCATGAACTCACCCTAGAAAAAGTGCTACCTACCTCATTACTGAATATCAGTACGGTCACCTTCGAAGGACTCCCCTCGGGAAGCTGTGCACCGACACCAGCGCCTAGTCCACCCTTCAGAGCAGATTTGGAACTCTGTCTGGAATGGCCATCAGAGCTGTTGTTCCCAAAATCTAACAAGTTTGAGAACTTGCCACCGTGCACGTACGTTGGCGGCACTGTACCAACAACTTGGTAAGGTGGCATAACCTTGCCAAAACTGTCAGATTTGGGAGACAGCAACAGCTCTGATGGCCATTCCAGAAAAAGAATTACAACACTGCTCTGAAGGGAGGACTAGGCGCTGGCGTAGGTGCACAGCTTCCCAAGGGGAGTCCTTTGAAGGTGACCGCAGCGATGCTCAGCAGTGGGGTGTGCAGCACTTTTTCTAGGATGAGTTCGCGAAATTGGTTGTCCAACCTCGTATTCTAGAGACAGAATGGGCGGAACAGAGGTCGTCTTTGCTGCCTAACTTCTACACAGAAGCGATGGGCGTTTGACCCTTGAAAGACCTGATTTTCTGACCTCGTTCCTCGGTGCCCACAAAGTCTGTCTTTATGGCAGTGAGTGTGGGCTGCTCGTTCTTCAGCAGCACCCCAACCTAGGGAACCTCACGCCAATTGAGAAAGAAAGAAAGAAGGAGGGAGGGAGGGAGGGAGGGAGGGTTCTTTTTTAAATCATCGTGGAGGCTGGCATCTTCAGTTCCCTGAGTGGCTTAGGGTTCTCTGGGGACCCACAAGGCTCTGGGTTCAGGGGTTAGCTCAGTGGGCAGGGAAAGGCGGTCACGGGGTTATTGGGGCTTTTTGACATTGGGGGTGTTCTGGGGGCAGCGAGGTTCTGTCCGGTTCCTATCGGCTGGCTCTTTTCTAAGCAAAGGAGGAGGAGTGCTAACTCCCCGCCAGCCCCCGGGTAGACACGGGGGCAGCTCCCGTGGCCGCAGCTGTGAGAGTAGGTTGCTGGCACCTGCTGCTCTCGGAGCGTGGCCCACAGACCGGGTCACATGACGAGGTGGGTGGGCAAGGGTGGGTACGTGCTTACATGAGAACTCGGACGGAGCTTCTTTGGCTTAGTTGGGTGACAAAGATGACGATTATAGTGATGACAGTAGTATCTAGACTTTCTCTTCCAAGCCCAGGCTTTTGTTTCTTATGCGGCTACTTCTCCCATCAGCCCCTCCCCTGCCCTTCTTAAAGAGGGCCCCCCCATGCCGGAAGCCTCATCTGGCTGAGGAGGTGCTTCCTCATACTCAAGAGTGCTTACAATTTGGATTTACTCCATCAAGTTACTGTTACACATACTTACTCAGATGGAGGCCTAGGATTCAAAAGGTCCGCACGTCTACCAGAACCTTCCAGGGGAGCTGAGACTCCCATTTAGGGCTTGCGGTTTGAAACCCAGTGTCTTCCCCACAGTCTGCACTGCCGGCTCGGTCAGAGAGGAGGGTCAACAAGCTCGCGCTGGGGAGCCCACCTGCACCCACAGCTCTTCTCACTTCGGGGGTCGCAGGGGCTCGGGCGGGACAGGCAGTGAGTGTGCAGAAGGATGACCGAGGACACGGCCTCGGTGTGGCAGGTCTGCGTCGTCATGACTCCTGAATCCTGTGTCAAGTCTGTGTCTTGTCAGCTCCAGGGAGCACGCCCCAGGCCACCCTGTAACACCCCCCCACACTCAGCCCCCACCCCCCAGTTTGTTCTCTTAGCAGAAAAGCAGTTCACAGCTAAGCAGCCTTGAAAAGGCAGCTGCTTCTCAGCTTTTCCGTGAGTGCTTGTGACTCGCTGTGTGACCTCAGACAGGCAGGCCTCGATTTCCCCATCTCTGAAAGGAGGGATGCGGATCGAGATGTCTGCAGGTCCTCCTGGTTCAAATGGTTTATGTTCTGTGTCTGTCGTCTGGACAGGACAGAGTCCTAGCTCACCGCTTACGGACATCACTGTGACGTCAGGGTGAGGCAGTCCTCATTTATTATTGAAAAACAGAAAACACCAACGAGCAAGCAAAAAGTACCTCTACTCCTGCAACCCAGAGGTAACTGCTGTCAGCACTCCGGTGTCCTTCCAGACTTTCCTGTGTCCAGACGTGAAAGAACAGCTCTTCCCCGACGGTCCAGACGTACTGTCTTCTGGCTTGCCTTTCTCACCCAGCACTGCAGCGTGAACGTCTTTCCACGTCAGGAAGTCAGATCACCACACCATTTAAGTGACCCGAGTCCTGTGTCGAATACCAGATAGAGAAGCACCATAACTTAACCAGTCTTCCGCTTTTCAGCATGTAGGTTGTCCCCATTTGTGCTCTTACGTTCATGTAATCGAGGGCTCTCCTGTATGTTCACTTGTGTATTTTCATGTAGGCTTTGTACCTTACATGTCCATCTGGGCACACTTGTCCCGTAATTTGGGGGTGTTTTTCTGAGTCACACAACGTATACATTTTTAAAGCTTTGACATAACTTTCCCAAATGCCTTCTATCCTGGTTGGCACTCTGTCCAGCACGTACAAAATGGCAATCACCCACTGCCCCAGCCTGCACCAGGACTGGGAATGAGCATTCTTATCAGTCTAACTCGAGAGAAAGGAAAACACCCTTTTAATCTGCCTTTTCCTTGCTGGTACTGGCTAACATTTTTCATCGTTAATCAGTGATCGTGTTTCCCCCGTTGTCTTCAGCAGTAGCTTAGTGCGGTCCAGCGTGGAGGAACGCAGGTTTCTTGCACCTGTTGGGACACCTGCATGATTCCCCACTCCCCAAGTATGTGCATCCTCTAATGACAAAGGGACCTGGAGTTTCCCTCAGCAAAAGGACGGAGGCAGTCTAGTATCGTGTCACGGTGTTTGGGGCTCAGTGACAGGTAATAAACATGCTCCCCCTCGTCCAGCTGCTGGGAAGTCGGCTCTGCCTCGCCCGGTGGACCCCCTAGGTCCTGAGGCGGCCGTTTCCGTGTGCTACCGGCGAACTGCGCTGCTCTGGGGGCGGAGGCCGTGGTGGGGTGGAGATGGCAGACCTGGATTCTGGGCCGTGGCTTCCTCGTCTGTACGGTGGCATGGCATGTCTGCCTACAGCACAAGAGCACAAGGAGATGCAGGGTAAGGAAGGGCTCTGAGGCATACAGCATAGCTCATGTATGAAGGGCACTGACAGTGACTAGCTGTAGTGGCTGGGCCAAGTCCCATTCAACTAAGAAAATGCCTCCCGTGACTGGGTCCAGTTCTGGGCCCAGTCAGCTACGCCTCGCACGTGGCATTAGGCACGTTCTGTCTCCTGTGGTTCTCCACAGGGTCGTGTGCACACGGACGGGAAGGACAGCAGGGCCTGCCATGCCAGACATACTGCCATGTGCAGAGCAGCCCTGCACAGTGAAGACTTGCTTTGCACGTCCCACCAGCACGTGAGCGTGGAAACTTAATCATCTGAGCCAGAACTGAACCAGTTCTAACACATATACGCTGAATTGCTAGGAATGCAACTACCACGTACTTCAAAGGAAAACTGTGCTTAGTTTGTTTGTAACTTTATCAAGAATTGTCTTGGCCGGAAGCATTGTTGCTTGTGAGCTTTGTCATCATCCCCACAGCTGCCCTTTATCAGATCGTTTGGGAGCCTCCCCCATCGCCGTGAGCAGGTGCGCACGTCACGGGGTCATGTCTCCTGGCAGAGCTGTCTGAGCACTGCGTGCTGCGGTGTGTGAGTTGCAGAGTGTGGCTCCTCTCCCTCCGAGTGCACTTAGGCATGGTTTTCCTAGTTTATGCACGAAGGTTATGTAATGCATGGACTTCACTTCAGGACAACACAGGGAACATTCCAAAATGCTTATAATGAACAGGGGCCATGGCATCTGGAAGGATGGGCTAGAAGTCCTGTAAAAATCAGACTGACAGTTCTTCCTGCATCACATCCGCTTTCTCCTTTGAGCGTCATGTGGCAGTGCCAGGTAGCTAGCACGGTGTCTGTGCCCATCTTACAGCTCAGAGGGAGAAGGAGGAAGGGCAGGCCTGGCCCAGTCAGGAGGAAAAGCCAAGGTTAGGATGCTGCTGCTCTTCCCATCCAGAGGCAGCGAGGAGGAGTCGAGGCAACTTGGTGTGGAGGGCAGGGCATACGTCTGGGAGCCAGGGTCCCGTGTGTAAGGAGAGCTCCTCGCTCCTCCCATGTGCCCTCAGCTCCCAGGGCTTCACCACGCCTTGGCGCCTGACACCTCACATGTGGGTCTCCCACGGGTCAAGGGCTCCATCTGACAAGACTGCCCCCACCCCCGCCTACTTCAGACACCAGTCACAAGTCCAGTTGTCACCTGTGCTTCTGACTGACATGCTGTAAATCAGAGGTTCCCACCTCCCCCTCCGGGGATTCCACTTAATTTGCTAGAGCAGCTCACAGAACTCAGGAAGACGTTGTACTCACTAGATGACCTGTGTCTTATAGAGGATACAACTCAGGAGCAACCAAGATGCATGGGGCAAGGGAAGGGGGAAGGGGCATGGAGCCTCCTGCCCGCTGGGCATACCGTAGCCTTCCACACCTGGGCTGTTTCTCCTCTGCTACTTACAAGCACCGTGACCCTGAGCAAGTTGCTTCATCTGTAACAGGGCTATAGTAATGCCTTGATTATTGGATTACCTGACAGGAACCCCTGTGTGGCCCCCACATACCTGGGAGTGTCTAGTAAGCAAATCCTGTTTCCTCCAGATGCAGTACTCTTCCATCAAACTGCTCCAGATTCCCTGAAGTCGTCCCACAGTTGTGGTAGAGCTGTCCCAGGAGAATAGGGCCCTGGCGGCCCCTGCAGCGAGGCCCCGGGAGTGAATTTTTGAGAACATTTTGGTCCTCAAAGCTTCTGCTGGCAGGGAAGGAGCCTCAGGCACCGTGAATCAGGGTGGACGCTTTGCAGGTGACAAAGCCAAGACCCAATGAGGGGAGGGACTTGTGCAGGGTCACCAGTACGTTGGAGGCAGAGCCAGGGCTTGCACCCCCCCCCCCGCCCCCGTTCCTCCCACCATCCCAGGGAGCCCCAGTTTGACACACCCATTTCTTCCTAAGGAAGTACTCTCCCTGGGCCTGAGGCCAGTGTGCAGCTTTGGGGAGAGGGCTGAGGAAGAAGAAGGCCTTGCTCAGAAGGACCTGTGTGAGCCTGACCTGTCCATCTTTTTCCGCTTGGGTCTGTCTTAGGAATCCCAGTCAGACCTTCCCGGGGGTGGAGCTGCCTGCCCCTGCCAGCAGGCTTCTGCACTGTTCTCACCCCAGGAGCCTGTACCCTGCAGCTCCCTGTCCCGGCCTCGCCTCTTACTGTCAGCTCAGGACACACAAAGAAAAGGGTTCCGTCTCAATTCCTGCGAAGACCCCAAGGAACTCTTTCCAGATTAGCAGACCCGGCAACCCACCCTTGTCACAAAGGCATAGATACTCCCAGTATGTCACCGGCAGTGACCCAGGGAGATGGCCAGACTTCGTGTTGTGGCTGAGCCCGAATGCGTCTGGAAGTGGAGGCCGAGAGCCCTGCCTCCAGGGCCGGGCCCATGAACGCTTCTGGTCGGCCCCTTGTGCCCAGGAAGCAGCCTCTTTCCCCAGAACCTCAGGACGTCCTGTGGAGCTCTGGAACCCGCTGGGTACTGGAGGACCTGTGGCCCAGAGCCTGGACTGGTGTGGCAGGACTGGCCACCTGGGACCACGTGGAGGTGGAGTCCATTCACAGGGTGGAAGGTGGGAGCTGCCGGGTTGCAGGTCGGCGGTGTGAGCTTGAGCAGCACCCTTCCTCCAAGCCTCAGCTTCCTGTCTGTAAAGCGAGGCAGCAATGGTTGTCATATGCGCAGCCGTGGGTGTGCAGCAAAGCAGAGTTCTGGAGACTCACTAGCCAGGCAGCCCTGCCCCGGGAGGTAGGAGTTGAGGCCTGGCGTGGTCACACTCGGTGCAGGCGTGTCATTTCCTTTAAAGGCTTGAGACATGAGGCCGGAGGCAGGGAGCCCTCAGAACTGCAAAGCCTGGCGTTGGAGGGCTGTGCAGTGCGGGGACAGAAGCGTGCGTAGTCAGAGGCACCTTTGTTTACAGTTTGGGGTAGAATGCGGTGAATTTCAGATTGGTTATTTTGAGGAGTTCCAAGGTTCACCGAAGTATGCCGGGCCCTCTCCGGATGCCAGCACACTAGTTCCACTTGATGTTACCTGTTGGGACTCTGAAAAAAAGAAAAGAAAAACCTGGCAGCTAAGTGGAAATCCACGTGGGGGGAATTGAAACACACGATGAAGTGCTTATTTTTGTCAGCCTCTCAGGATATAAGTGTCTCCTTTCCTTAGTTGGTTTGCTTATAATAAAATCAGTGGTGTATTTTAAGATAGGGCTCAGGCGCTGGGTGATAAATGCTTTCCTGGGTTTTCCACTGTCCCGTGCCCTTGTCACTGCCGGGGCAGCATCAGCACCAGTGTGCGGGGAGCCCAGGCGGGCGTCTGCAGACAGCCTGCTCCACACGCTGCTCCGCCTCGCAGCTTCTCAGAGTCAGGGCTGAATTGTGCTTCTCAGAAACCTGCTTCCCCTAAAGAAAAGGAAGTGCTGGGCTGTCTTCCCCTCCCTCCTGCTAAGGTTTTGGCTCTCTGTCCCTGCACCCTCCTTCCTGGGACTGGAGAGAGGAACCAGGCCCCGCCCCGCCCACCGGGAAGCCCAGGCCATGCTCCCAGGCTTCCTCCCCCGCCCTCCTCTGGCTCCTCACTGCCCTCTGGTGGCCACCTCCTGAGTGCCAGGCAGGCCGGCCCCTGGCCTGCCTCTGTGCAGAGATTCATGTGGCCAATCACCGGTATCCATGCCGGCAGGGCACATGTCTCTGTTTCCCCAGAGTGGCCCCTGTCCATCGTCCCCTCTCACTCTCCCACCCATCCTGTCCTCGCCTTGCTCCTTGGATGAGGCCTTTGCAGCCACCGTGATGGACCGCCCAGTCCTCCCCTGCATCCCACGAGCTTCCCTTTGGCCTCCATCGTAGCGTGGACGCCACTCAGCACGTGTAATATTCTGGCATGGAGTCCAATCAGGGTGGGAGGTCAGGAAGTGTCCTGTCTGTCCCAGGACACTCAGAAATCCACATGCCGCCTGACCAGGTGGGTAAGCAAACTGCGGGCCCTGGGCCCGACCTCTGCCCATCTGAGGCTCATCGTCTCCCCCGGCACCACCTCAATCCCAGATCGGCATTGTCCCCTCCCCCCCGAAGGTCATAGCAGGACCCTAATTCGTCACCTCTCTTTCCCTTCTTCAGTCCGTCCTCCCTGCTCACGACTAACATGACCTTTTCTAAAGAACCAAGGTCATTTCGACGAGCCCCTCCGTGGCCTGCTCCCATCTCACGTAGCCTCCTCATGCATTGTGTTGGGCATGCCAGACCATGCTGCCCGCTAACCAGCCCCGCTCTGGGCGCCCAGCAGGCCTCAGGCTCCTCCCCTGGCCCTGAACACCCTGCCCTCCACAGTCGGAGCTCGTGGTTTGCGTTCTAGACTGTGCGCCCCCTGGAGGGCAGGCACCTTGCTCTCACCTGTCCGCTGCCCTGAAGGTGTTGGGTGGCTGGGCTCGCCAGTGGGTTCCCGGGTCCCTGTTGTGTGCCATCGCACCGTCCTCTGCAGACCAAGACGACGTTCCTGACCCAGCGCGGCTCGTGAGCCCGTGACCCTGGGCGCAAGGTGAGGGGTGCTATCTGTGATTGAGGGACATGGCAAATGGAATTGTCTCACACAGAAATCGCACCCGTCACCTTGGCCCACTGAGCACCGCCCCTAAACGGAGTGCCTGCGTCAGCCAGGAGCCGCTGTCACGGACCTACTGCTGTTGTGGCTCTGAGGTGCGTGCACATCAGACGTGGACTCAGACAGACCTCAGTTCAAGTGCAGCTTGTGCCAGGGTACGCCCTTGGAGCAGTCACTTCACCTTTCCGAGACTCAGTTTCTCCATCTGTACAAAAGGTCAATCATACCTACCTCACAGGGTTGTTGTGAGGATAGCATGAGATGACATTCGTGAAAGTTCTTTGTCACCTATAAATTATTCTAACTATTTGAAGTTACTGTTTTTAAAAACAATATTTGAAACGTTAACAACATCAGCTCCTGGGCCGATGCCAATAGCCCGTGTTTTGGGCCACGGGGGAGGTCAGGCTGCTTGGGCTGGGACGGTGGGAACCACTGGGACAGTGATGGAGGCGGGGCTGGGCCCAGGCCTGGGGGTCAGAGGGTGGGTGTGGGGGGTCCGGGAGTCGGGAGGATTCTGGGGGCATAAGCAGACGGTGGTGGTTCAGTGGTCCCAGAGGGAGCTCGGCCGGACCCTGGGTCTCTCCCTCCACACACTGGCAGGACTTTGCCCTCTCAGGGGCCCCTAATTTTTGAACGCCCTGCTGCCACCATTGTCGTCCTTTAAAGTGTTGTCAGTGTGTTTGCAGCTCACATCCTGGAAAAGAAAGACCTCCTCTTGCCACCAGCCCAGGATTATGCCCCTGTCACTGAGGGGAAGGTGTTTTGGGGGCTCTTGGTTTTCCATAGAAGTGGCTTGGACAGCGCATGCCCAGTTGGGCTGGAGAGAATAAGTGGTCCGTGGCGGGATGCGGCCTCGTGGCACCTGCCTAACGCCCCTCAGGTTGGGCCATAGGGAGCAGCCTGTGGCAGTACAGGTGACTGAAGAAATGACAGGCCTGGGGCAGGTGGCAGGGTGCCACCCCTGTGGCCTACACCTTGCCACACGTAGCAGCTGTTAAATGCTGAGCAAACCATTTCACCGCCCTGAGCCTCACCTTTGTCATAACCTACAAAGCTGTTGTGAGGCCGAGACGATGAGCTAGATGCGAAGGGGACTTGTAAGCCATGAAGCGCCGAGAGAATGCTGTCCCTGTCGTTGCTGCAGCTCCCCATCCCAAGACACTGCGCTAGATCTCGCCCCTCAGCAATGGCTGCAGCCCTGGCGCTGTGGGAGGAAGTGGTGACACCCCCAGGGCCTGAGCTACATGCTCCTTAAGGAAAGAAACAGTCTCCTGTCGTCCTCTCCGCCCCCCGCACACGTCCCTGTGCCTGGACCGCATCTCGTTTCAGTCTTTGCAGCGTCCTTCTGAGACTATCGGGGAGACATTAGGAATTGTGTCCCCCATTAAGGAGGAAGAAACCAGTGCCACAGCCATCAGTGACAGAGCCCCAGTCTCCGAATTCCGAGTCCAGGTCTCTTCCCATCAGGCCAGATTGCCTCTCAAAGAAACCGTGGCCAGCCGGTGGCCTCCGGGCCTTGCAGATCACAGCTGAGCTGATCACGGGTTGACTGTTGCTGGCATTGAACCTGGCCCGCGTTTGTAGCCAAGCACCTGCGTCTCCCACAGTGAGTCATCAGCACCTACCACGTGTAACACCTTTCCTAAAGAATGACGGCTTCCCAGGTCAGCCTTCTGCCAAGTGTAGCTCGTACACGGTCAGAGCCAGCTCACACGCTCCGTCAGTGTCCATCCCAAGGACTCTGAAACCCTTGTGCTGAGCTGGGGCGACAACTTGCAGTTTCTGGAGTGGACAGGGTGTGAGCATTGAGGCCCAGCCCCCACCTGCTCGTCTGCCCTCATTCGTCCCTTCACTCACTCACAAGAGCTCCCACTGGATTTGCCTGCCTTCTGCACTCAGCCCGGGTCGTCCGTTCTCCACACGCAGGCAGGTCGATCGCTTCAGGTCAGGTCAGCCCTTGGCTCAGGACACACCGGGGACCTGCAGTGCTCCTCAGAGTCAAGTCCATGTCCTCGCCAGGCGGCATGGACCTGCGTAGCCCCGGCTGCCTTGCTGATGATTCACTTCCTCCCAACTCTCCTCACCCACTCACGGGGTCTGCTCATTTCCGTGAGCGTGCTCTGGCTCAGGGCCTTCACACTCAGCATTCCTTCAGCCTAGAATGTTTGTCCCTCCATGTGACCCCTGGCTCCTTCTCTCACCCCTCTGCTCCCTCGTGGCCTCCTCGGAGAGGTGGGACCCACACACCTGCCACTTCACGTGTCCTCCCTGCTGTGTCCTTTTCCCTTCCCTCCTCTCCAGAACCAGGGTCAGAGAGCAGTCTGCGTCCTCGGCTGTGTCCCCAGGGCCTCCTTCAGTACATTTCCAAAGAGCGAACCAACAGACATTTACTGAGCATCTATTCTCGGCCGTGCACCAGTGCACAGAGACCAGGGATACATTGGCTCCTGCCTTCACAGACTTGGCAGGACAGTGTGGCAAATGCTGTGACGAGGGGAATATGGGGCCTGCGGGATGTACAGGGCCACCAGGAAAGCCCACAGTGGGCAGGCCTGACCTGGCTCTTAGAGATGGATAGTCGTTTGCCAGTGAGAGAGAGAGGAACAGTCCAGACAGGTGGCCACACATCCTGGTGCTGTCCACAGGAGCCTGTCATCCCAGATGACGTGGGGGACAGGTGAGGCTTGAGGGATGGCAGGGCCAGGGCCTGAAGGGTGACCTTTGAGTTAATAGGAGGACCTGGACTTTCCCTGGAGCGGTGGGGACGGTGCCCTCCAGGCCCCAGGCCTCCACAGCCACCTGCCCCTGCCCTTTAGCCTGGCTCTGCCAGGGCGTGGAGGGGGGCCTGGCAGACCCCAGCTTTCTGAGGCCAAGCACTCCTGTGCGGCAGTGGACAGTGACTTCTTCCTAAATGCAGTCAGCGGTGGCTTGCTCTGGCCGGCCTCCGTCACCACTGCCCCTGCCTGCTCGCTGCTCACAGGCACGCAGTGCCCTGTTAGGGTGGCAGAAGGTGTAGCCGAAGGTGTCCTGGCTTGCCCCAGCTCTACCACCCATTACGCGGGCGGTTCATGCCTCCGAAGCCCCATTTGCTGACCCGCTCCACGGAGTGAGAATAGCAGCTTGTCGAATTGTTTTGAGAATTAGTGATGTGGAAGCGGAGATGTGGGATAACTGTCGCATAGGGCGCGCGCAGTCCAGCAGGGGCAGCAGACAGAAGGTAGCCTGGCCAGGCCAAGCTCAGAGGAGAGCGGTCCCTGGGAAGGTGTCACAGGAGCTTTGTGCAAGTCCCTGAGCAGGCCACAGGGTGGCAGGGTTTGTGGGGACATGCATCACAGGCAGGAAACAAATGAACATCTCAGGAAGATGCAGGTAACCTGCGGGAAGTTAGGCGAGAGCAGCTGGAGGCTCGACTTGCAGTGAGTCGAGGGGCCTTGAATTTCCCTGCGCCAGGTGTGTAGTGTGGCCTCGAGAGACCTGGGCAGTCTAGTGCTGTAGAAACTCACGTGGACGTTACATTCCACCCTGTGGCGTATCTGGGCTTACTTCCGCATTTTGAATCGTTTACTATTCAGGAGAACTGATGCTGTAGAATGGTGGTCAGCTTCTCCCTATTTTTCCCTGTACCCCCAGAGCATACCAGGCTGTTGGGGTGCCATGCCAGTTCAGGAGTAGAGAGGACAGAGAAGGGACTGGCCTCAGTAACGTGCAAGAGTGGCCAGCACGGGGAGATGCCGGCCACCAGGTTAGACCTCAGGGACCCAGGCACAGCTGGCCATCAGCCAACCAGGCGTGATTAAACAACGTTCTCAGGTGATCTGGGCTTGGAGCCACTTCCCTCTGTTGGAGTGAAAAACTGGGAATCAATACTTGTTGAAGAAACTAATACGTTTAATCAACAAGTTCATTGGCTCATGGTGTGAAAAAGAAAAAGACCTTCAGCGTCCTGTCAGTTAAGACCCTAGCCTTTTTTTTCAATTACAGTTGACATTCAGTGTTATTTTATACAACATAGTGGTTAGACGTTTATATTAGTTACAAAGTAATCCCCCCAGTAAGTCTAGTACCCACCTGGCACTGTACATGGTTGGTACAGTGTTATTGACTGTATCCCCTGTGCTGTACTTCGCATCCCCATGACTATTTTATAACGACCAATTTGTACTTCCTAATCCCTTCCCCTTTTTCACCCACCCCAAACCCCCTCCCATCTGGCAACTATTAAAATGTTCTCTCTGTCTATAAGTTTGTTTATGTTTTGTTTTGTTTGTTCTTTAGATTCCACATATAAGTGAGATCATACGGTATTTGTCTTTTTCTGTCTGACTTATTTCACTTATTAGCATAATACCCTCTAGGTCCATCCATGTTGTCGCAAATGGTCAGATTTCATTCTTTTTTATAGCCAAGTAATATCACAATGTGTGTGTGTCTGTGTGTGTGTGTGTCTGTGTGTGTCTGTGTGTCTGTGTGTGTGTGTGTCTGTGTGTCTGTGTGTGTGTGTCTGTGTGTGTGTCTGTGTGTCTGTGTGTATGTCTCTCTCTGTGTATGTATCTCACATCTTCTTTACCCAATCATCTATTGATGGGCACTTAGGTTGCTTCCATGTCTTGGCTATTGTAAATAGTGCTGCAGTGAACATAGGGGTGCGTGTATTTTTTTCAAATTAGTGTTTTCGATTTCTTCAGATACATACCCAGATGTGGAATTGCTGGGTCATATGGCAGTTCTATTTTTAATTTTTTGAGGACCCTCCATACCGTCTTCCATTGTGGCTGCACCTTTGCAATCCCACCAGCAGTGTGCAAGGGTTCCATTTTCTCCACATGCTCTCCAGCACTTGTTTGTTTATTTGTTGATGATGGGCATTCTGACATATGTAAAGTGATACCTTATTGTGGTTTTAATTTGCATTTCTCTGATGATTAGTGACACTGAGCATCTTTTCATATTGGCCATCTGTATATCCTCTTTAAGGAAATGTCTATTTATGTCCTCTGCCCATTTTTTAACTGGATCGTTTTTTTGGTATTGAGTTGTATGAGTTCTTTATAAATGTTGGATAGTAACCCCTTATCAGATGTATTATTGGCAAACATCTTCTCCCATTCAGTGGATGTCTTTTCATTTTATTGATGGTTTCCTTTGCTGTGCAAAAACTTTTTATCTCTATGCAGTCGCATTTGTTTATTTGTTCTTTTGTTTTCCTTGCCTGAAGAGATACATCAGGAAAAATATTACCAAGAGCAATGTCAGAGAGTTTACTGTTTATATTTTGTTCTGGAAGTTTTATGGTTTCAGGTCTTACATTTAAGTCTTTAATCTATTTTGAGTTTATTCTTATATATGGAGTAAGAAGGTGATCCATTTTTCTGCAAGTAATGGTTCAGCTTTCCCTACATCATTTATTGACTAGACTGTCTTTGCCCCATTGTATATTCTTACCTCCTATATAAATGATTATGTAAGCATGGGTTTATTTCTGGCCTCTACTCTGTTCCATTGATCTATGTGTCTGTGTTTATGCCAATACCAGGCTTTTTTTTATTGCTGTGGGCTTGTAGGATAGGTTGATATCAGCTATTGTGATACCTCCAACTTTGTTCTTTTTTTCTTAAAATTGCCATGGCTATTCAGGGTCTTTTGTGATTCCATAGAAATTTTAGAATTATTTGTTCTAGTTCTGTGAAAAATGCCATTGGTATTTCGATATGGATTGCATTGAATCTATGGATTGCTTGGAGTAGTATGGACATTTTAACAATGTTAAATCTTCCTGTCCATGAGCACAGTATATGCTCCTTTTATTTGTATCTTCTTCAGTTTCTTTCTTCAATGTCACATAATTTTCCAAATACAGGTCTTTTACCTCCTTGGTTAAATTTATTTCTAGGGTTTTTTTTTTTATACAATTGTGAGATTATTTTCTTAATTTCTATTTTTGATAATTTGTTATTGGTGTATAAAAATGCAACTGATTTCTGAATATTAATTTTGTATCCTGCTACCTTACTGAATTCATTTATCAGTCCTAACAGTTTTTGGAAGTCTTTGGGGTTATGTATAATATCATGCCATGTGCAAATAATGACAATTTTACTTCTTTCTTTCCAATTTGGTTGACTTTTTTTTTCTTGTCTGATTACTGTGACTAGGACTTCCAGTACTATGTTGAATAAAAGGGTGAAAGTGGGCATCCTTGTCTTGTTTCTGATCTTAAGGAGAATGCTTTTAGTTTTTCCCCACTGAGTATGATATTGGCTCTGGGTTTGTCATATATGACCTTTATTCTGTTAAGGTACACTTTTCTATTCCCACCTTGCTGAAAGTTTTTATAATAAATGCTTGCTGGATTTTGTCAAATGCTTTTTCTGTATCTATTGTTAAGATCATATGGGTTTTTAACTTTCATTTTGTTTATGTGGTGTATCATGTTAATTTATTTGCAGATATTGAACCAACCTTGCATCCCAGGAAGAGACCCCACTTAATCATGGTGTATGATCTTTCTATTAATAATATATTGATGAATTTGGTTTGCTAATATTTTGTTGAGATTCTTTGCATCTGTGTTCATCAGGTATATTGGCCTATAATTTTCTTTTTTCTTTGAATGTCTTTATTTGGTCTTGGAATCAGGGTAATAGTGACCCTGTAGAATGAGTTTGGGAACCTTCCATCCTGTTGAATTTTTCTGAAATAGTTTGAGTTGAATAGGTGTGAATTACTGTATTTCATGACATATAATGTACTCCTGTGTATAATGCACATCCACGTTTTTAGCTCAAACTTTCAGGGAAAAAATCTTTTGTTTTAATTTTCATTTAAATTTTTATTTGTTTATATTTAGGTACTTGTTTTTTGTATTATAAAGGAATTGTAGCATTTATTTTTTAACATAATGGTACAAGGAATTTTATGTAACAAGTAATTACAAAACACAAGAACAGATACAAGGTACAAGAAATTTTATGTATGAAATTTTTTTATATTACAAAAATGATTATCATATTCCAGAGTATTCTTTTGCATACGGGTATTGTTACTGATTCTCTAGAGTTATACCTTTACACCTTTAACTCATAAACATAAACAAAAGAATTAATAACATCTATATAGATACCCATGTATAATGAGCATTCTTATTTTTTCCCTCACAGATTTGGGCAAAATGTGCATTTTACACAGTAAAATATGGTAAGACCCTAGTCTTACAAATGGAGAAGCTAGCTCGAGAAGTCCGACTCTGGCGGAATCAGGGTTCAAATCTAGCTATCTGCCCAACTGTGTTTTGGTAGCACACGTGTGTCCCTCCGGATTCCCTTTCTCAAACAATGGTACTAAAATGTCGTCACCACCGGCGGGGCATGAGCGTCTGCGGATCCCGTCCAATGCGTCTTCTCTAGTTGGAAGCGATGGAGAAGCCAAAGCCCCAACAGAATTAACACGGGGATCTGCTGAGCTCCATCCTGGGTTCGTTCACAGCTTCCCCTTCAGTTTCTCCAGCTGCTTTTCCTGACAGATTTATGCCACTCTTTCAAGCAGAGGTGGTCATTGTTCACAGGCAGGGTTCGAGTTGGATTTCTGACCACTGGTACCAAGGACAGAGACTGCCCTGAGGCCTCTTCTTCAGCAAAGAGGATGGCCCATGGTAGAAGTGACCTCTGAAGAGGCAGAGGAAGCTGAGGTGACAGTGGGGGTCAGAGGCTGCAGGACCTAGTTTGGTTCTGACTCTGTGGCTCACTAAATTGATGCTGGCGAGTTGTTAATTTCTCTGGGCGTCCCTGGCTCAGTGGGGCAGTGACACCACCACTCTGGCCCCTTCATGGGATGTGTTATAAGAATTTAATAGGTACAATATGAAATGTTAATCACTCAGAATTAACAAGGAAACAAGTGACACTGTTGAGTTGCACTGTGTCAGACTCTAGGCCAGCGGTTCTCAACCTGTGGGTCACGACCCCTTTGGGGGTCGAACGACCCTTTCACGGGGGTCGCCTAAGACCATCGGAAAACACATATTTACATGACGATTCATTAACAGTAGCAATATTACAGTTTTGAAGTAGCAACAAAAATAATTTTATGGGAGTCACCACACCATGAGGAACTGTATTACAGGGTCACAGCATCAGGAAGGTTGAGAACCACTGCTCTAGGCTGATCCTGCTGTGTCATCGATCCGTATGCCAAGACAAGTGTCACTTCATTGTTTTTCAGACAGCAAAACCTGCCCAAAGTCAAAGACTGAGTGCCAGAGCCAGGACTCAATTTAGCGCTAAGTGGCTTTGAGTCCCTGCGCTCAGAACAGCACCTGGCGCGTCCTGAGTGGTCAGGAAATGGTGGAATGCTCCCTCTCTGGGCGTTGGGAGAGGGAGAGTGACCAGCTGCCCAAGGCCCCATGGCTCGTTAGAATCGATGTGTTCGTCGTCTGGGGAAGGATTTGGACTGGCAGGGCCATGTGAGCCCTGCGTCAGGGAGGAAATTGAGGGAAGAGGAGGTGCCAACCCTGAGATGCCCTTCCTGGGCAGTGAATCTGGGCTGGGGGGTTCCAGGTTCCTTTGCCGTCTTGTGGTACCTTACGCAGCCGTGCGTGTTCTGCATATTTGCATTTTAGTCCAGGGAAGACCACAGGGAACTGGTGCCTGACCCAGGTGAGTCACTAGTAGGGCAGCGAGGGGCTGAGAGGCCTCTGCTCCCAGTGTAAGGATTCCCACTAGTTTCCTGGCTGGGGAACAGCACGGGAGAGCCATGCCTTCTGAGATTCGTGTGAAGCACGGGCTCTAAGGCATGAGCCAGAGGCAGAAAAACCAGCTGGGGGCCCCCCAGTAACAGAGCGTGAGGCTGAGATCCAAGCAGAGAGGTGCCCTGAGAGACAGCGCTTCCAAAGCAGAAGGCACATCCAGCTGGGAAGCAGGCGTTGCTCTTGTGCAAGGATGCGGATTTGGGTTTCCGACGGAGTCAGAGGGGCTGGGGCGTGTCCCACAGGCGCTCTCCGTGCACTTGGTGCTGGGCCCTGTGCAGGGTCCTGGGGTCCAGAGAAGGGCGAGGCGTGGGGTTCCTCTCAGGGAGCTCCCGGCTCAGTGGAGTGGACAGTGAGTGCTTTCCTTAGGACACTGAGGGACAGGAGGTGGAGAGAAGAGGAGCAGGGACAGCTCCATGGGGATGGGGCCTAACCTGGGTCCCAGGTTACTCCTCTGGGTCCGGGGGTTTGCCACTTAGGGGCAAAAGGAATGACTACTGTCCCCACAGGTGTGATGGCAGTAAGGGGTGCCAGGCCAGGGGAGAGAGGCATGCGTGCTGGATCCATTTCCCATGGGCCTCGGAGCTGGCTAGGCCAGGACAGACAACAGGAGTGGACGAGTCGGTGAAGAGAGCAGCGGATGTGATGGTGCAGAGGGGAAGACCTGGCGTCGCCCGGAGAGAGCCTGCGGGGAGTGGAGGCTGTGGGGCTCTTCCTGTGACCAGTCGCCTGCTCGCCCCTGGCTCTGTGCCCACCCTGGCCCTCTCTTCGTCCTCAGGGGACAGGAGGAAAGCTGCGGCCGGAGGTTTCTTCTGGCAGACACCTGGTGTCACCAGGGCCCATGGGCTGGCCCCCCAAGGGGTGCAGACTCTCCCCCAGGGTCCCCAGCACCTGCTGGAGTCGGGTAGACGGGAGGGCTCTGATAGGCTAGCTGGGCGGCCGCATTAAAGATTGAAGCGGTGAAGCCCATCTGACGGCCGCCCGCGGATCGATTTCCCACTGCGCAGCCGGGCGGCTGAGGAAGGACAGGTAAGTGGCCAGGATGCGCGAAGCGCGCCTCCCGGACTGCGCCCAGGGGCTGCCCGTAATGGTCAGCAGGGAGTGGACCTTCCACTGCTTCTGCTTCTGCCACTGCGACTGCACCGTGCTCTGCAGAGTGAACTGTAGGTGACGGGAGCGCCTCCCTCTCCTTCCTGCTCCTCACGGGCCTCTCCTCTCGCTCCCAACTGCTCTGGGGAGGGGGGTGCTGAGATCCGGGACTTGGGACGAACCACCTGACATTGACCCATCAGAGGCTTAGGGTGCTGTCTGCACTGAGGCCTTGCAGAAGTGGCAGGCAGAAGCAATAGCGGCCTGGCTGTCAGGAGACGTGGGCTCCTGTCCCAACAGCACTGGCCCCTTGAGATGCGTGTGGCCTTGGGCAAGTCACTCACCTTTTCCGAGCCTCAGTTTCCCCATGGGTGTGTGTGTGTGTGTGTGTGTGTGTGTATCTGTCTGTCTGTCTGTCTGTGTGTGTGTGTGTCTGTGTGTGTGTGTGTGTGTGTGTGTGTGTGTGTAGTTGAGCAGCTTGATCACAAAAATGATGCAAAGGAGCTCTATCATGCACACTATAAAGGTGTGACAGATTTTTATTGCACTTTATTCTGTTTGAGATTCTTTTCAAGGTTTGTTGTGTCCTGAAATGAGCTTAGTAGGAAGGGGAGACAAAATATTTTACTAGGAAAACCATTGGCCTAAGGAGTGGGCAGGTTGGCAGTGTCCTGGCCTGGGAGCCAGGAACCCTGGTTCTCACCCTGCTTACTGCCTATCAATGGGCCTCAGGACCCCTCTGCACTGGGGAGGGACCCCTCTGCACCGGGAGGAGGCACTGCTCCCAGCACCCAGGGCAGCACAGCAGCCTCCGGCCGTCTCTGCCAGAGGGAAAGGCATGTCCTTTCTGGAGGGCCACACTGGTGCGTCTACCAGTGGCCTTGGGCACTAGCCCCTGTCTAGACTGCAGTCTCTGGGTCTGTACATGCTGACCTTCCAGGCCCACAGGTCATGTCGACATTGGCCTCTTAGATGTGGCTTGAACCATTGGTCACCGTGGGGTTGGATGGAAACTAGTGGCCCAGGGTGAGGGTCCTTTGAGAATTACAGTGGGTGATAGGTCAGCCAGCTCTGGGGATCTGAGTAAAACAAAGCCGACTGCCTCACCTGTCAGCCTGCATTTATTAGTAAGGACCAGGCAGAGAAGGCACTAGAAAACTCACTCAGGGGAGCTTGAAGCAAGCAGCTACACTGACGTGCACTTGGGAGGCAGCCAGGGCTGGTCTGACCAGAGCTGGGCATCAGTGTGCTGGGGTGGGCAGATCCCCAGGCACCAGTCCCAGCTCTGCCACCACTTCCTGTGTGGCCTTCGGCTCACACCGACGCTTGCTTAGCAGTGGGATCCTTGGAACAGGAGGCGTGCTAAGGAGACAGTGTGGGAAGGCTATCCCATGTCACAGTGTCGTTCTGAGTGCATCTAACATGAAGGGGCCTTCTGGAGAAAGAGGAGCCAGCCAGCTATGGGAGAGGGGGGCGGGGGGTGCTCAGAGGGGCTTGGGACTGTGCCCAGCCTAGACCAGGTGGCTGTCGCCTGCTGGCCAGAAATTCCATCAAGCGTCACTGAGCAGGTGCTGGATCCTTTGTCTCTGGCACTCCTGGGGGCTCAGGTTCCATCTTTTCAGGAGGCCTAGGAGATGCCTTTCCTACAGAGGCTAACTCGAAACCTGGCCTGTCCCTTCTGTCCCAGAGGAGCTGGGGGCTGGTGTGCCAGAGCCTCATAAATGTTAATGGGCAGGCAGGGGGACGGCCTTTCTCAGGAGGAGGTGTCACCAATGCTTCCCCACCTGAGGTTGAGGAGCTGCGGTGCCCACCCTGCCCCAGCCAGACTCACGGGGATGGAGTCACAGAAGAGGGCTTGGACCCTCTATGGGGACGCTGCCATTTGTGTCTTCATTATAAGGTAATGCATCCTTCTTGTGCATAATTTGGAAGTTCAAAAAGAGAAAAATAACTCCACAATCCAGAGATGGCCACTGTTGGCATTTTGGTATATTTCCATCTTTGTCTCTTCAAATTGCAGAGATTTAGAACTCAGTGATCCTTGGTCCCATCCTTCTTACTTTATGGGAAATGAGACCCCAAGAGGGACTCCCTACAGCGCTGAACTGCTTATGGCAGCACTCCAGCAGGAACTTGGGCCTCCTGGCTCCCAGTTCATGCTAAAGGGATCTGTGCAAGCTGGGACGGCCGGGGCAGTGGGCGGGCCGGGCTGCCTTCTTCCCTGGGGGAGGGCTGGAGGGGCAGCACGAGCTGCTCTCACTGTCCAGAGGCCACCAGGCCAGCCCTTGAAAGACCACCTCTGGGGTCCCGGCAAGCACCTTTGGGAACAGTGCTAGCGAGGGGGATCTCAGCCCAAAGAGAGGAAGACACTGGGGCAGTGACAAGGTCCTGCACTGGGACGCCTCTGGGGTTTCTTCTCAGTGGGTGGCTCAGCCCCATCACGCAGATCAGCCTGTCTCATGGAGGCCAGACCGGTGGCCCTTCAGGGCCCGTACAGCTCTGAGGGCCTGTGACTCAGACCCTTCTCTGACGACAGCAGCGCTTCTCTGTAACACCTAGCCCAAGCGCTCCACAGGGACGGGCAGCAGGGCAGCAGGCAAGCAGACCAAGTCTCACTCTCCAGCGGCCAGTGGGTGCTGAGCAGCTGCCGTGGGGCCGGGCTCCAAGAAGGGCTCCCAGGCCGGTCCAGGGGCAGCTCCTCCCCACCAGGCGCCCGCGCCCTGCCTCTCCTGGGCCTCCCGCCCTGGTGGTTTCTCTTGCTCAGCTGTTCACGATCCTCTTCAGGACCCTCTGCTCCTCCCCTCCCCTCCCCTGTCCCCCAGCCCTCCTTCCTCTGGAGGTGAAGTTCGGCAGCATGTGCCTAACGTGCGCTGAGGTCGTGGCAAATTAGCACAGGACATTGTCGGTTCTGGGTTTAAGCGGGTCTCTGCCGAGTGGCTGCACAGAGGTGACGGAAGTGCTGCAGCTTCCAGCTTTCTTGTGGATAAAATCGAGATCATGCCCAGGCCGCCAGGGTGAACGCGAGGGTGAAATGTCGTTTGTGACGTCTTTGGCACAGGACCCAGCACAGACCATAGTAAGCGCTCGGTCAACTGAGTTCTCTCTTCCCTATCCGTCCCCATTGCATTTTCCAAGTGCCACCACCCTGGTGGCCTGCAGTGTCTCATCTGCTCCGCTATCTTATGAGATCTCAGGCGGCGCGATTTCCGCCTCAGCGACGGACCGTTTCCAGCGGCAAAACGAGAGCTCTCAGATGTGTCACCTGCTCTAGTCTCCGGGGTTGGTTGGACACCTTCGGACCATTAGCTCGGGGTCCAGTCATTCATTTACGCAGCAAACATTTATCAGTGCCGACCGCACACCAGGGCCTGGGGGCGTGGAGAACGGAACAGGCCCGTCCCTGGTCCGTGAGACTCGGGCCTCTCTGTTTGCCTGGGTGCGTTCACGGTCTTCCTGGTACGTGGGCGTGGACAGCACGTGTGCTCAGGGACAAGGGGCTGTCGGCACGAGCAGAGGCCCCGTGAGGAGGTGCCCCCTGCACAGCCGAGCGTGACCCGGGCCCAGCCTGACAGTGCCCACGTCTCATCTCCGCAGCGGGGCTGGGGGGCGGGGGGCCTGCCCGTGTGCTCTCGGGTCTGCCCGCCCGCCCTTCCGTTTCTGTTAAACAGGCGGCTTTCCTGAAGGTGACCCCACCTCACAGTCGAGCCCTGTGTCAGAGACCGAGGCTGAAGCAGTGTTTAGAAAGGGTGCAGGGCATGCCGGTCCCAAGACGCGCTCGCCCACCTTGAACGACCCTGTGAGGGGCGTGGTGGTCATCACCACCTGCTCACCGCTGAGAAACCCGGGGAGTGTCCTCAGGGCCATGCAGGTGGAAACACTGCTGACTCACCCAGAGGTGACTGCAGACCTCCTGGGCCCCACTCTCTCTTTCAGTCTGGCCCACGTCAGTGCCTCCAGGCAGCCATGCTAACTCCTAGCCGTCTGCGGCTCGAGGGCCAGCCACACCCGTACTGCCCCCTCCCAGGTGGGCCCATGGCTGGAGTCGGCCACCTCACCCTCGCCTCCAGTTTTGTTCTCTCAGGTGGGTTTGCCCAGGAGGGCACCGCTAGGGTCCGTGGGGCAGCACTCAGGCAGCTCTCCTCCCTCCGTCCCACCACCTGCTGTGCGTCCCCACTTCGTGACCTGAGGGATAAAAAGACCCCCGCTGAGTCACCGCCATGTTTGTGGAACACGAGTGGGTGTTTGAAGGAACTTAGCTCTGCAGCTAGAAAGTGGCCTGGGGGTCAGCAGGAGGTCAGCTGACCCTGGGTCAGGGTGCTTACACTCGCCTGGCTGTGAGGGTCAGCATGGGTCCGCCTCTGTCCCTTGCTCCCCTGTGTTAGGACAGGACACACGTCAGGGCACAGGTCACCCTCTGCCATAGCCTGCTGGCGGGGTGTGAGCCCTGATGCCAGGGGCTGCAGCCCCAAAACACCAGTATTCACAGGCACCCTGTCCCTCTGATGTTTGACGTCCCACCTTAAGTGTCCCTTCCTCTGCTTCATGGGCCTGGAGCGGAATAGGCTCTTCGTTTTGGCAAATGGAGGTGAGAGTGAGAAGAGTGAGCCAGACCCCTGCCTCTCATACGGTCACCTCTCAGGCTCGGCAGGTTCACAGAGCTGCCACCCTGCTCTGTGCACCATGGTGGAACCAGCAGGGCCAGGGGGTAGGTGGTGGCGGCGAAGAAGGCGTTCTGAACGGGAAGGGAGGCGCCCTCCTAACTGCACCCCCACACCGGCCGGGGCAGAGGACCGTCCACGTGTGCAGGGCCCAGGGAAGCTAAGGGTTAGCAAGCGGTGTTTGTCTCAGCGAGAGATCAAAGAATTTGCCTTCAACAGTAATTAAAAACTAATTTTTCAGGGCTTCATGGTCTACCAAGTGCTTTTCTCATTCAGGTCATTGGTTGCTCACGGCAGCGTGGTGGGTGCCACTGTTAGTGTTCGCGTTCGTGTCCCTGGAGAGTCCCCTTTTACAGACAGGAGCAGGTGGGTTTGCTCAGGAGGGCGCGGCCAGCAGCCGCGGGGCAGCAGGCGGGCAGGCCTTTCCCCTCCGGCCTCATCCCGCGTCTGCCCAGACTAGCACCCGTGGGGACCAGGGCACTTCACCGGGACCTTCAGGTGTGTCCAGTGCACACCTGTGTGTTTGCTGCACGACACGGGGCCTCCGGAAGTCAGCGCACCGCTGCGCTTGGAGCCGAGGGCGGTCCCCTGCTCGAGACCACGTCTGAATGGAATGTCGTGTGGCAGTGGCAAGGTCAGCAGCCCCGTCTCTGAGGTTCACCCAGGCCCCCGGTCGGCAGTGGGTTCCCGGCAGGACTAGATCGCCTGCGAGCTGCCCCGCGGTCAGCCTGTGCTCAGAACAAGCACGAACTTGGGGGGCTCCTTCTCAGCGGTGCTTCTGCAGCGCACTCCTTAGGTGTTCATTCCATCCCTTTCTGCCCTGCGCTTCGCTCCCCGGGGCTAAGCTTCCAACTCCGGTCAGTCACACCTTGAGCCGTGAGAAGGGATGGGGTCTCTGCCCCAGGAGGCTCCGGCTCTCATCAGGAGGAGAGGGCGGCCTGCAAATCGCTGCACTATTGGCGGGACAGGCATGTTGTGAGAGAGGCCCGTGGGTGGCAGGCTGGGAGGAGCACGAGGTCGAGGGGAAGGCTTCCTGGAGGAGGACACCATGGAATTGAGCCCTGATGTGGCTGGTGAAGAAGGTGCCCGGCTGCAGTGAGCTGCTGGCACAGACAGGTGGTCGGAAGGCAGGCGTGTGACTGGGCTCGGAGCAAATGCAAAGGGCCCACTGCGGGGTAGGTGGGGTCTCATTCTGTGCAGCCCAAACCTAACCCCATAAGGGTCAGCCTTGTGTTCCCAAGGGTCACATAGGCTGTGATGTCAGTGTGGAAGGTGGACGGGAGAAAGGGGGAAGAGTGGAGGCAGAGGGTCCCGAGGTAGACCGAGGCATCAGTCTGGGAGGGAGACAGGGAGGCAGGCGGGCCCAGCAGCTATGAGACTCAGTAAGTAAGGAGACCAGGGGTTGGGGCAGGAGGAGCCTGGATCCTGGAGGACCCTAGAGGTAACTGTGACACAGGACATGTGTGTGGCCGCTACCTTGGCCTCTGATTGCACCACACAGGGAATTGTTGCAAATAAGTCGACACTGTGACAGAACCAGGGATACTCCACCCTGAGGTGTCCCCCCTGAAAAAGCCTCTGCAAGTGGGCCCTACCAGAGCTTTCCCAAGGACTGCTAGTTCTGGGGAGAGGTCCTCCTCCCTCCCCTCCTCCCCCCACTCCTGTGAGGGGACAGTGGGCAGCTCACATCTGCTGAGGATACCATGTGACAGACCTCTCCCCAGGTCTGACTCCCACCTCTAAAACAGAGGGAGGGACTGTACTTCCTAATGTTAAGGACCCTCATAGATCAAAGTAGACTAACATCTTGTTAGTGCAACCAAATGTGGCTTCTTCCTGCTCTGGACTGTCAGAGAGTCAGTTGTCCAATTTTGAGATATGTCCCAAGTGCAGGAACCAGGGCCCCTGGGAGGAGCGAGGGGTCCTGTCAGCTCCCCCCATCCTCTGGAATAGTGGGCTGGCTGGTGGGGGGGGGTGCTGGGAGGAGTCCCACCAGCAGGCAGAACCAGGGACCCCAAGCACAAGAGCCCCACAGACCACTATGTGGGAGCTGGCTGCCACCTGGCGTCCTGACAAAGGGGTGGGAAACGCCCATGACCCAGGCCAGCAGACACACATCATGTCCGAGGCATCGGAGGACCTCAGTCCCAGAGTGGGGCCTGGCCAGGGTAAGGGTAGGCTCCATCATCGGACCAGGTGCTAGGTGGGCTCCAGGACAGGGCTCAGCCCCCGGAAGAGGGCAGACTCCAGAGTCAGGCAGTGGGCTCAGCAGCGGAGGCCAGAACGGGACAGAAGTCGGGGTGTGCAACCTGTAGCCCAAGGCCTGGGCCAAGCCAGCAGCAGGGAGCTCAGGCCTGGGCCCCAGAGGGCAGGCCTGACGCATCCTGACTCCCGCCTGCCTCGGCCAGGGTGTGTGGGGGCACAGCCCCGCAGTGTGACTCAGCTTAGGGAAGGGGCTGGAGTCTGTGGGACCCCGACACAGCACTTCCCCTTCCTGGGCTGTTCATCACCTGCTAGGAGTCCTCCGCGGGAGTGGTCCTGCCCGGTGGTGAGAATTGAAGTCAACCCGAAGGGCGCCCGAGGCCGTCAGGAACCTGGTGCCCTTGCCCAGGTTCCCTGAAATTGGGGTGCGGTGGCGGGCGGGGTGCTGAGACCTGGGCCTGGTGACAGAGCTTACCCCTGCAGGGACTTTTTGTAATTGGGAACATTTATTTTCTTTATTAAACTTTCAAAATTTTCTGACATCTTTTAGACTGAACATACATTACACATGATTTATAGTCTGAAAAACCAATTTTTAAAAAGCGCATAATTTCATGTTAAATAAATAAGGCCAAAAAAATGTATTTAAAGATGGGGAAAGAAAATGGACATGTGTCCCATGCCTGCTCCATGCCAGGCCACCACACCAGACGTGTGTGTGTGTGTGTCCTCTGTAGGAAGTCCCCTGACAGCAGCAGGAGGCACGGAGCAGGCAGGGCCGCCCAGGGCTCCTTGAGCGCCCAGAGGCCCAGAGCGCCCACCTCCCCCGAGCCACCGGCCTGCGGCTCTCCACCTGGATCCTCCTCTCTGCCCAGCCGAACCCCCAACAGGGCAGCCGAGAAGGTAGAAACGTGCCTGAAGCAGACATACCGGGGCCCAGGACGCGGGCCCGACCCGCGAATGCGGCAGCTGACTCCGCATTGGAAAGGGCTGCCGTGGGTGTTTGGCCCGGGCTGTGTCACCCCAGTGGAGGAACCAGGGCCTTGCTGGCTGGGTCGATTGAGGGCCTTGGTGTAAGGAAACGCTTGTCACTTGGGAGGGAATGGCCTCCGTTGCCAGGACCATGCTGAGAGTCCCTGCCTGGGAGGCGCGCAGGGTCCCCGTGTGGTCCGGAGGTTGTCCTGGAAGCACTGGTCTGTCACAGCTTTGTGATGCTATTCCTCCATCCCTCCAGGCCCTGATTCCTCAGGCCTGAGCACCTATGGGAGAGGCTGTCTGCGCATCATGGCTTTTGTTGCAGGCTGAATGACACTGTCACCTCATCTTAGGGAGGAGACAATGCCCCTGCCCCATCTAGTCAGCAGGGAGTGACCCCAGCTTGCCCGGATTCCCTCCCCCGTGACTATGACTCTCTGCAGTTCTCCAGTGACACCTCAGCTGGCAAAGATAAGGAACAATCGGCCCTTTCTCAGGTTGGGGCAGAAGCCTGGCCTTCCTGGTAAATGTAGCCCAGCCCCAGCCCCGTGTGCATGCGGCAGGCCTCGCCGCGGTGGCTCCGTCAGTGACAGCCTCTGCCATCCCTGCCGCGGCTGGCTCCCGCCCACCCCACAGCTGCAGACTCTGGGGCACGGGCCGGAGGGCCCCCTAGCACAGCGAGGTACACAGGCTGTGGCTCCGACAGAGCCAAGCTGAGCCCTGGCTCGGACACACACTGACCGGAGGGGCCATTCCTTTGCTCAGAGGCGGACTCAAACGGATCTGCTGGGCTCGGTAATACCGAGTCCCCCGGTGATGTCAGCTACGGCTTCCTGGGACGTGGAGAGGCCAGAGCCAGATGCTGGAGGGTTGAGGGGACAGTGGCAAGTGAGGCAATAGAAACAGCTAGTTTGAGAGGGAAGAAGAGGGGTCGGTAGCAGAACGGGGTGACTTTGAACCATGGGAAAGCGTGGTCCCATGTCCTGGCTCTGAAGGAAGAGCCACACGACATGGAGAAGAGACGGGATAGCAGCGGGTGTTACACAGGTGTGCTTACCAACCATTAAAAGGTCAAGGACATGTGTTGTGGGACGAGGAGGGCAGAGACAGGTCCTCGTCTCCAGGTATGTGTGCCGGGCCTGTCTTCCCTGCTAACCACCACACCTTTGTGCTTTCTCTGCCCCACAGGCCCCTCCACCCAGCGCCAGGTACAGAATGGCCCCTCTCCCGATGAGATGGACATCCAGAGAAGGTAACCCCCTACCCAGCTGCAGCTAGGGCCAGGAATCCCAGGGACACACGTTGGGGTGGGGGGACAGGCCTGACCAGAAGGGAAGGGGGGCAAGTGCACTGCCACTCAGCCAGAGTCATGTGGCATCTGTGGACTCAGAGAGGAGGCACCGCTGGCCAATCGTGCAGCCCTCCCGACGAGCCTGGCAGCCTCCGAGGAGCTGCTCACTCAGAGTTAACTCAGGCCTCCCAGGTGTGTCGCCCACAAGGTGCCATGGCATGGGGTGGGCGGGTCAGAAACGTGGCCAAGGCGCACTGCTCAGATGGGCAGACACACTGGCCCGGGTCTGTCTGCCTTGGCCCTGGCCCTGGCCCTGGCCTGAGCCATCCTCCTCTCAGGGTCTCAGCCCCCTGCCCACTCACCTGCCAGTAAAGTTATAGCAACCGAGGTCGTGGGCACTGTGTGAGCCAGGGCGGCGTTGTCATCCTTGTTGGCAAGTACCCTTGGGGCATTGGCCCTAGGGTGACACCCCCTTGGAGCAGCTGCTACAGTGTTAGACCTGGGAGGAAGGACCAGGGCTGTTGTCCTGAAGTTATAGAAGATGGTGTGGTGGCCAAGTGTGGGGCAGCCTCCCACGTCCTTCCTGGTACCAGGAAAGCCAGGCCGGGCGGAACCACCTATGGGCCCCACCTCCGTGAGGCCTTGCATCCAGCTCAGTGGGAGCTGCGCTGGGGAAGCAGGCCTGGTCCCAGCCATGCTCCCCCTGGTTGCGGAAGGGGAGTGATTGCAGAGACCTGTTGCTGGGGGTAGAGGTGATGTCCCCACCCCTCGCTGGCTGTGGGCTCCCTCATCCTGAGAACTGAAGGATCTCTGAGCGCCTTTGGCTCTGACGGTGGACGTAGGACCTTGCCCGATAGAGGATGGCGGTGCTAATCCTTGCTCTGCTTGTCTCAGTGAGGGTAAGATGGGCACGTGCTTCCAGGAGCGATTCCTTTGTATTACCTCCCACACGGCTACTGATCTGCAAGCCTGTCTTCTCCCCTCTCAGGAACACAGCCGTGTGCAAAGGGCTTGGACATGCTGCGTCTCATTTTAACCCTCACACTAACCCTCAGGGCCGTCTCACATGAGCCAGCTGAAACTCAGGGAATGGAAATCGCTTGTCCAAAGTGGCCAGGATGGGCTGCCTGGCCTGGCCCCCAGGGCTGTGTTGGCCCGGAGGAGGGCATTAGTGAGCCCCAGACTGAGGAATGACTGCACAGGGGCCTATGGGTCCTAGAGAGACCCTTCAGATGCTCCCTCAGAACTGCATTATCACACTGCATTACCTTAACCCACAGCCCAAGTCCAAGGTGTGGGAGGCCCCTGGCAGCTGGCAGCTGGCCGCAGGCCAGAGCGCCCCTGGAGGTCAACCTGTGAACGGCAGGAGTCAAACCTCGGAGCGGGACCTTTGCTTATCCCTGGCCCCTGCAGGTCACTTAACACAGAGGGAGGTCTGGGGGAGAGATGACTGACACGGCACACACAGTGAGCTAGTGGCTCCAAGCACAGGAACCTTCCCATTCCACACAAACAGCATCATAAGTTCACGCCTGATTTTTAAGTATTTCCAGACGTCCTCTTTGCTGCGGGCTTCTAAGCATATGGATCCTGCTGGGCGTTTGGAGTTTTGAGTGATGGTTTGGCAGTTTGGGTGGAGACACTCCTGCAGGTGCTGCTGGGAGCTTTTCAAACGCCTTTAATGCCAAAGGGTCTTTTCCATTATTCGTTAAGTACCAGGCATAATTCTTACAAGTTCCCATGAAACAGGTGTGAGGCTTATTTTATGAAGGAGAATCTGAGGCCTGGGACAGGGAAATGACTTGCCCATGATCCCAAAGCAGGGATCCCAGAATAGGAACCAGAAAGCTCTCCTTCCAAACACTCTGCAGTAAACTCTAGGTCCCGTTTGACCTTCTTTAAGGTGAAGGCAGCTGGCGGGAGGCACATATTAGTCCTCAAGGCACGTACTGAGCAGAGCAGCGTGCAGGCCCCATCCCGGGCCCCAGAGGCGTGCCAGCCCGCTGCACACCGGGTTCAGACTCATCGCCCACAAGCTCAGCTCTTCAGGCCACCCTCCCCGCCCTCCCCACTGTGCAGAGTCCCCTGCACGCCTCTCGCACTCCCCTGGGCTGGGGTTTGTGGCAGAACACCCTGTCCCTGTGCTGCACAGTGGCATTAGAGTTGGCACTCTAATGCCCGCTGCCATCCCCGGTCTGCACGAGTCCTTGAGCCCCTGCTCCAGCATCTCCACCTCAGATTCTGTGGCTATATTTGTGAGCCTGGCCTTCACGAGCACCCTGGGGCCACTCTGCCATAAAGAGCTGGGTGTTGGTTGCCACCGGGGTGCACAGAGCACACATTGCAGTGCACCCACTGGCCCTCTAAATGGAGTCCAGGCCTGCTCCTGAGCCTATGTGCAAAGAATGAGGACACACCAGCAATGCCCAGAAGTCGTTCCAGGGCATGGAGCCAGGTGCAGTAAGAACAGGAGACCTGATGTTGGGTCTGCGGAGGCCACAGGCCCACAAAAGCCAGGGGAGCCTACTCAGCCTGGGGCAAAGCATGTCACTTGGCCAGTGGGTTGCCCACGCCTTCGTGAGGGGCTCCTGCTCAGGTGCCTGAGACTCAGGATGCTACCTGTCCGCACCTGTTTGGGGACCTAGAACCAGTTGTGTGCTGCCTCTGTTAAGTGGGAGCAGCAAGCCCAGCAGCAGTTAGAGCCAGGGCGGGACACGAGAGCTCACTGCTGAGCCCCCAGCCCATGGGATGCCAACAAAAGCCAACAGTACAGCCCGAGCCCGTGGACACAGGGCCGCCTTGCTCCTGCTCCAAGAACTCAGACCCCCTCTGCTCTCTTTGCTTTTCAGACAAGTGATGGAGCAGCAGCGCCAGGAGTCCCTAGAGAGGAGGACCTCAGCCACAGGTGAGCGCCCCCGCTGGGGGGCTTTCCGTACCTGTGCCCGGTGGGCAGCCCCTCACTCAGGGCCATGCTGGGCCCCCTGGGAAAAGCTATTGGTTACATCGATCTCCACGTGTGACAGTCACATTCGATGAAAGTAGGGGAACAAGAGAATGGAGCAGGGGTTGGGGGATTGGCTCAGCTCGGGCGGCCCCCCACCAGCCTGTGCCGTGTCTCAGGCACTATGCCGAGGGCCGAGGACACAGCAGTGGACAAGGCAGAGGCAGCCCCTGCCCCAGAGACAGTGAGTGACACTGGACCCTCACAGAGCACCCGGAGCGGGGCTCTGCCACCCAAGCCAGTTAGCAGGAAAACCATCACATGAGTTAGGCAGTGCCGGAGTTCGTGCCCACGAAGTGCCCTCATGGCCTCTGCCTTGCTGAATTCTCTCAAATGCTCTGTGCAGTGAGCATGTGACTGTTATCCCGTGCTACTGATGTGAACGCCGAGCCCCAGCGGCTCACCGGAGCCCCCGCTTATGGGAATGCTGGCTGATAGCACCCCCACCCCCAGCCTGCTCCACTCAGGCCCATCTTCTGCCATGCTCGTGCAGCTTGCCCTGTCACCGTGTCACCCCTTCTCCTCACTCCGGGCATGGCCTCTAGGCACACAGGCGTGGCTCCCAGACCCCCTGCCCTGCGATCTCCTCCCTGCCCTCAGGCCCCTCCCTCCTTCACCAGACTCAACTCCTGCTTCTCTGTCACTCCCTACAATCTTTGTATGCCAGGGTGACACCAAGCACCTGTTCTGGGTAACATTTGTCAACCCGCCACAGCTCCAGCTATGTTCACCTGTGGGCTTGGTGACTGCCCCCACTAGGCACCGGGCACAGTGCCGGGCACCCATGGAGGCCCAGTCAGCGTTGGATGGGGCGGTGGGGGACGGAGGACTGCTCGGCACTCAGCATTGCTCCCTGACATTTGGCCTGGGCAGCCCTGCAACCCGCAGGTCCCCACCACAGTCCCCAGAAGGTTCAGTCACAGCTGCATCTCAGGGACCAGCATCTGCTAACGCCAAGGTACTGAGATGGAACAGAGAAGGAAGAAAGGGTACAGTTTGTGCCACCAACGTCTTCCTGTCCCACTGGAAACCCACGATTAGTGCCGGGGAGACTGACAAGTGTGGGGCACGGTGGGTCCAGCTGGGCCCCAGGCTGCTGGGCAGACTGCTGTAGGCAGGGACCGGACCAGGGCCAAGCCCATCCTCGGGCGGCACGGAAGAGGCTCAGGCTGCTCCTGTGTCCCTGTCTTCTCCCAGGAAGCTGGGGGCTGAGGCCTGACTGAGCCCCACTGTTGTGTTTCAGGACCCATCCTCCCCCCAGGGCACCCCTCATCTACAGCCAGCGCCCCCCTCTCGTGTAGTGGGCCCCCACCCCCACCCCCACCACCTGTCCCACCCCCACCCACGGGAGCCACTCCACCTCCACCACCTCCACTGCCGGCCGGAGGAGCCTCGGGCAGCAGCCACGATGAGAGCTCCGTGTCAGGGCTGGCCGCTGCCCTGGCGGGCGCCAAGCTCAGAAGAGTCCAGCGGGTAAGCGTCCCCGCGCGGGTGGGGTGCACGGGGCCCCGTCTCTAACTGCCCGGTGCACAGAGCCTGCCCTCGGCCAGGGACACAGAGCAAAGCGCCATCCCCCCAACGCAGACGGCGCCCGAGAACAGCCTGGGTGGCGGTCCTCACGGTGACCCTCACGGCAGGGCTGGAACCGTCTCCCCCTTGGAGGAGGCTGAGGCACAGACGCTCACATGGCCCGAGTCCCGCGGCATCCGTCCTAGAGCTCGGACGTGGGCCTGGGCCTCGCCGTCCGCACTCGTCCTGGAGGGAGCGTGGGGCGCGGGCGTGCGGCTGGTGCCCTGATGGCGTGGCTCCCTTCCACCCCACGTGCCTCCCTGGGTTTGGCGAGAGCGCTGACGTGGGGGGATCTGCTCACTGTGGCCAGCCAGGCCTGGCCCCTCTCTGGTTTTGTCACCTGGGCCTTGGGGAGACCCCGTGGGCCTCGTCCGCCGCCACCAGCACGTCCGCACACGCACACACCCCCTTCATTTTCCCAAGTCACGTCCCGCCACGCAGAGACTAAAACGCTCCACCCTTTTCCCTCGCAGCCGGAAGATGCGTCCGGGGGCTCCAGTCCCAGTGGGACCTCCAAGTCGGACGCCAACCGGGCAAGCAGCGGGGGTGGAGGCGGCGGCCTCATGGAAGAAATGAACAAACTCCTGGCCAAGAGGTGGGTGTTTCAGCCCCAGACTCGACTGCCTGTCAGGAACCCCCATTGTCACCTGGTCCAGTCACGCAGGGGGACTGCTGATCCAGTTTTCCCTTCTCGTGGGGCCAGTCTGAGGCCTCGAGCACAAGGAGTCCCCCACACGCTGAGCCCCTCACTTCAGACTAGCAAGTGTTACTTGAAGCATCTGTCGAGAGAAATTTGGAGGTAATTTCAGTTTCAGGGCAGAAGAGTATCCCCTGCACTTCGATCCCAAAATAAATGAGAATGGCCCCAAGTACACTATGTGAGAGTCCAAGGGGCCATTGTGTGGGGCACAGGGAGGGAAATGAGGTGTGGCAGGAGCCTGGAGGACACCCTAAGAGATGGAAGAGCAGCTCCCTCCACGTCCTGGCTGGGCCCCGAGGCCCAGTGACTCAGCACCCACGTCCCCATCCACACCAGCAGGCATGGCCACGGCTTTCCCAAGGCCACCCGCCTGTCACTGTGGCTCTGAGCAGGGAGGGAGATCACACAGCTTCTTGGAAAGGTTGCAAAGCTTGATTTTACTTGTTAATGTGGCACGGCGGCAGGAGTGCATGTGCACAGGTGCCCAGTGCCATGGCTCCCCTGGGCCCAGCAGCAGGCCTCAGCTGTCAGAATACTCCCTGTGGTTGAAGCAAAGCCAGGGCAGGGGCCTTGCTCCAGTGTGACCCTCCTGCCTGCTGTCACCCTCGGGCTCTTCCCACTGCCCTCCAGGTCAGCTAACCTGAGTGGGAGGTCTGTGTGCCCCGGGATCCACACGGTGTCCTGCTTCGCCTTCCTAAGTGCACACAGCTCTGGGAGGAGGAGGTGGGAGCCCATGGTGTGCAGGTAGCCGGTGTTGCCCACCCAGGGCAAGTGGCAGGGGGAGCAGTGAGGATGCTCTGCAGCCCTGGGCTTTCCTGAGGCTCCAGCTGGGCCCGAGGTAACCAAGAGGAGGGGACAGGCTTGTGAGCAGTTGTCACACAAGAACTAGAGGCAAGCAGGGTGACAGTGGCTGCACAGCGGGGGCAGGGAGCAGCTCCCTTGGAGGGAGACCCAGAAGGGCTTCCCAGAGGAGGTTCCGCCTGTGCTTAGCCTGGAAGGCCGAGTGGCTCTTCTGGGCTCCAGCAAGGGAGGAGAGCATCTCCTGCAGGGAGGAGAGCATCTCCTGCATGAAGAAGAGCAGAGGTGCCCTGGGCAGGGCTACAGGCCCTGGGAGGTGGGGTGGGACATGGCTGGAGCACCAGATGTGGGAGAGGGACCAGGCGTGGGGCCAGAAGAGCCTCGTGAAAGTGTGTGGCAGCGGGGGAGGGGTCCCTGTCCGAGACAGGAACGGGGCCTCATAAAATCGGAATGTGGTTCTCAAAAAGAAAATATTCACACTTTCCCTGAGTCCAAAACCAACACGGTAACAATAACAGCTTGGCTTAGATGGCTTCGGCCAAACAGAGAGGAAGTCCCTGAGAACAGGAAAAGGCCCGCGTAGCCAGGAGCCGGCGAGACGCCCGGGCGCTGTGCGCGATCACGGCCCTCCTGGGCGCGCGCACTGCACGGCTCGGTGGGAACCCCCGAGCGGCTCTCTGAAACCCACCGTGGCCACGGCGCCGGCAGGGTTGACAGCGAGAACACCCCCGCCAGGTGCTCCTGTTAACGCAGGCGTCACAGCTCCTGCGTCCTCCCTCGGGCTGCAGCCTTGTCCAAGTCCTCGAAACGTGCAGGAGGGACATCGGCGCTGCCCGGGCTGCTGTGAGCGGGGCGCTGGCACAGACACTTCGCTCCGTGACTCCCCGCAGGGCCGGGATGGCCTGGCAGGCTCCGTGTTTTCATAATTAAACACTGGCTCTGGGCAGGAGTGGAGTGGCATGGGGCAAGGTGGCGGCGGGCAGGCTGGTGAGGATGCTGCTGCCGTCCAGGAAGAGACAGTGGCGGCTTGCACGGGGCGTCGGGAATGAAGGACAGGAAAGACAAACTGAAATTGAAGTCCCGAGGTCTCACTGGTGTGAGGAAGAAGCTGGCGTCTGGCAGGAGCGGTAGGTGGGTGGACCTGTCCTCCCTGAGGTGAGAGACTGAAGAAGAGGCCCCTGAGGAGGCTGAGTGTCGCCCCGTCACCAGACTGAGGGCAGCCGCCGGTGGCCCCCATGCTCGTCCGGCTAGCTCCCTGGACGGTCACCTCAGCCCCGGGTCTGGAGAGCCAGGCACGCCGGCGTCTGCACAGAGTGGAGGTGCCGCAGCGGGTATTAAGGCCTGCGTGCATAGCTGCCGGCGTTTATAAGGTCCGACCTTTTCTGAGCACGTCCAGGCCCTTAGTGGTGTTCCAGATGGGGGTGATAGGACTTTTCCGCTCACCCAGCCAGGTCAGCCTGCAGACGGAGTGATCCCGCAGCCCTGAACGAGTCAGGTTGCAGCCCGGAGGGGCACCTTCCCCTGTCCCATGTGGCCCAGTCTGGAGCCCTGGGAAAGATGGCTGCCCCCACCCCCCAGGCAAACCCAGGCCCCAGAGAACACGGACACGCTGCCGACCACGTTCTTCCAGTCCTCAGGTGCTGCAGGCAGATAGCTCCGTGCCCCAGGCCCCATCCTCTCCGCCTAGGACAGCTTTGTGTTCAGGGCCACGGACGAGCACAGAAGGGCTGGCCACTCACCGGGCATTGCCACAGACCGGGTGGCCACTTGGACGTGCTGTCGGCTTCACACAGAGCACGTCAGGTCCTCCCACAGGACGCTCTGGGGACCAGGCTGAGTCCGGCCCAGGAGGCGTCTGGATTGGAGCTGATTTGTGTCTTCTCCTCCCTGTGTTAGGAGAAAAGCAGCCTCCCAAACAGACAAGCCGGCTGATAAGAAGGAAGATGAAAGCCAAATGGTGAGCAAGCCCCCTGCCCACCCCACCAGTGTGAGCAGACCAGGAAGGCTCTCTGGCCCCAAGCCACACCTTTGGGACACCGAGGTGTACCTGGTCTGGACATACTTGTGGTAGATGCTTCACCAGGTGATTTATAGAAGGGACGGGGCAGCGGGGCAGTAGGAGGGATGCAGCAGGGACAGGAGGGCCTGTGGAGCCCTCACACCCATCCCCTCATATCTGGGGGAGCCCCACGCCAGAGCCGTGGGGATGGGACACTGGTGGGCAGCTCTTCTCTTTTATGCTTTTCAGTGTTGTCCCCGTTCCCTTCACTGAACGTGGACTAGGAGTCAGGGGGAGTCAGACGGCGCGGGCAGGCGCTCTGGCACTTGCTGGCTATGGCCCGGTTCTGTGACTGCTGTAGGAACCAGTTCCACGGATGCCCCACACTGTCCCGGCGGCCTCGCGGGCTGTGAGACTGGCAGAGGGCTTTGTGGGGCCCCGCCATGGGCTCGGTCGTGTGTGTGCTGGGGACCCAGTGACAGCTAGGACGTGGCCTCTGACCTTGAGGGAGAGGACACAGCCAATAGGCTGTTGGCAAAAAAAAGTGATGAGGGCTGAGAGAAAGAGCACTGGGCTCTGGGAGTCAGGGGCAGTCCTGAAGCCCCACCTAGAGCCCCTGGGAGAAGCGATGTTTGCCCTGAGCTTTAAGGTGAGATGCAGTTTGCAGGCCAGGGACCAGAGCAGGGAGCCAGCATGGGGGGTGGGACGGGGGCGGACGGGGGCAGCCGGGGCCGGGGCAGGGGTGCATGAGGCGGCCAGGGGTGTGCAGGGCGGCCAGGGACAGCTCTGCCTCGCCCACCAGCCACCAGGCAACCTCAGGGCTTTTAGCAGAGGGTAGTGAGGACACACCTAGATTAGAGAACCCATTTTGGTAGTGGCATTGGTGGACTTGGGGGCTAGTCGGGCTACAGATGACCTTAAAATAGGTTCTCATCACCTCCTCGCTCTCAGTAAGAGAGAAGTGTGCCCAGCCCCACCACAGCCATGTGTCTAGGACGGAGGCTGCGTGGTGGCCGGCCCTGACTCCCAGAGCCCAGCCCAGTGGCCAGTCCAGCTACAAAGCACCCTCTAGGGTCACCCGGACATCTGGACTCACACTAGTCCCCAGCAGTGGGCTCTAGGCCTAGCAAGGAGAGGCCCCTTGGGTGGGTCCTGCCCACCGCTGCTTCACCATGCCCGCCAGGACAGAAGCTCCCCGAGACCTCGCTGCGCACCGGCAGCTCAGGACGCATTTGTTGCTCGTGAGCGTGCGCAGTGTCGGCCCCGCATCGGCTCGGTGACGGTCACATCGGTGCGGCCATAAAGCAGGTCTGCCCACCGACAGGGGCCTGTCTCCCTGCAGCCCTCTCCTGCCCTGACTTCCATGGGCCAGGCCAACTCCCACCAGGACTCGAGGCTCTGATAACAATCATTACTTTTCTGCTTATAAAAGTAACATACGAGTTCTTGAGCCGTTTTCCTGCTCAGGCCCGCTCCTCCTCCTTTGGAGTGTACTGTCCCTTTTAATAAACTATCTCTTTGTTTCACCTTAGTTTCCTTTTAATAAACTGCTTTTGGTTTCACCTCTAAAAAAAACGTGTGAGATGGGACAGTTAATTTTGCGAACTCGTCCTAGAAAGAGTGCCCCATCCCTCATGGCTGAGTATCACTGCGGTCCCCTTCGAAGCACTCCCCTTGGGAAGCCGTGCACCGACGCCAGCGCCTAGTCCACCCTTCAAAGCAGTTTTGGAACTCTTTCTGGAATGGCCATCAGAGCTGTTGTTGTCCCCCAAAACCTCACAATTAGGTTCACGAACTTGCCTCCGTGCGCTTACGTGGGCAGCTCTGTACAAACACTTGGTAAGGTGACAAAACGTTGTCAAAATTGTCAGATTTTAGGTACAACGACACCTCTAGTGGCCATTCCACAAAAAGAGCTCCAAAACTGCTCTGAAGGGTGGACTAGGCGCTGGCGTCGGTGCACGGCTTCCCAAGGGGAGGACTTGGAAGGTGACCGCAGTGGTACTTGGCAATGAGGGATGGGGCATTTTTTCTAGGATGAGTTCGCGAAATTAATTGACTCGTATGTTCCTTAAGATTTGGAAAACCGAGTTCTGTAGATGACCCTGGTCACAGGTACCTGCCCCCCCCCCCGCCAGCCTGTGTAAGCAGACGCTGACGGCCCAGCCTTCTCTCCTTGTTTAGGAAGAGCCGAGCACCTCTCCTTCTCCAGGGACCCGAGCAGCCAGCCAGCCCCCTAACGCCTCAGGTAAGAGGTGCCGTCCTGCCCAGCGGTCTTACGGCAGGAGGGGCTCTTCTGGAGGGATGGTCCGATGAGCAGAGGCGGTCAGAGGGCCCTGCCGGCACCTGCGTGGAAGCCGCCGCTCCAAGGAGCCTGGGGTAGTTTCAGCTGTGACCTCCACCCTGAGCTCCAGCAGAAGCACAGAAGTGTTGGCACCTTGGGTGTGACCCGCCTTGTGGGGCATCAGAGCTGGCCAGCCCGCAGACACCACACACCCAGCCCCTCCTTCCCCAGGAGATTGCCCTGGGGCTCGGGGTCCTGACCTTGGGCCAGGGCTCCGAAGAGGAAAACATAAAAGATACTCATGTCCCCTGCGAAATGCCGACTATGATAGGCGTGACAGTGGTCACCAGTGAGTCTTGGTCTACCAGAAACATCCCCGAGCCCTGCTCAGAAATGGCCCAGTCTGAGCTCAGGGACACGAGGATATAACTGGAAGAGTGACTGGAGGCTGCACTGTGGAAAGGACACGTGGGGGTTGGTCCTCGGTTGCTCAGTTGTCATTTGTTCAGCATCTGCTCGAGCAAGAGGGAGAGGCAGGCAGGAGGGAGGCCACCGCCCCAGGGGGCATGGCTGGCAGTCAGGCACGTGGCTCCCCCTCAACCTCAGGCAGTGCGTGCGGACGCCCTGTGGCATGGCCTCCCCTCTTCGGATGGTGTGACTGACCGAGCACCTGCATGAGTCAGGTGTTCTCCCAGGTTAGGAGGTTGGAGTTCAGTGTGGCTCAAGGCCTCGTGCCTGCAGGCGCAGCACGCGTCCGTCTGAGAAGATGGCTTGGAGGGGACCTGCTTGGGACCTTCGGTCGGCCTGCAGAGTCTGGGGCTCAGCTCAGAGCTATCAGCTTCTCTGCTGCCCTAAGGCTTTTTCCTTCCGCCTCTGCTTGTCCAGCAAAGCCAATGAATTCAATTCAGCTCAACAAATCTCTTGATAAATGAAATATAACTTAATGCCACTTAACTTAAAACAGAGAAAGGAAAGACAAGACGGCCCCCTGCCCCAGGACGGGCAAGGGCTGGCTGTAGTGTTTGGAGAGGGCCAGGGAATCTGTGGACAGGGAGTGAAGCAGGTGGGGACCTCAGGCTGACGGAATGTCCAGGGTCAGAGACGACCTCTGCCCTGCTCAGCCCACTGCTGGCGTCACTGTTGACGCTGGAAGTCATAGTTGAGAGGTTCCCGGACTGGTTAGTTCACGTTCCAAGGAGAGTGGACTTCCCATGCTGATGGGACTTGTCAAGGTCAACTGGGTCTAGGGAATAGGAGCTTGTGTCCTGAGGGAGGGAGACACAGGGTGACAGCAATGCCACGTACATCCCTACAGGAGCTACCTGGGCACAGGGGGGACTGGGACTAAGGAGCCAGGCTCCAGTTCTGCTCCGAGTAGGCCTTCCTGATGGGCTCTGCACCTACAGCACTGGGGGGCCCCTGCAGGGATGGGGGACGTGCTGGGGGTCTTCCCAGCCCTGAGTCTCTTCGTCCATGAAATGAATTGACAGAGGCCGGCCGGAAGCCCTGGGAGCGGAGCAACTCGGTGGAGAAGCCCGTGTCCACACTGCTGTCCAGGTGAGCTGCCTGGGAGACCGGAGCACGAGTCCGGCGGGGCCGCGGCAGTGACGCACCAATTCACGTGTCTGTTCATTCCATTGTCCTAGAACCCCGTCTGTGGCCAAGAGCCCCGAAGCTAAGAGCCCCCTTCAGTCGCAGCCCCACTCTAGGTACTGAACACCCCGTCTCTGGGACCTCCTCTGTCCCCTGCCCGTGACTAACACCCGACCCGTCCCATGTCCTATCATCTAACAAAAGGGTGATCTGTTCTTGTTTCCTTCGGACCTGGGGCAGGTAGGGCTGGGGACCTCAGGGATCGTGCAGGCCCATCCCTTCCTCCCCTCTCAGAAAGACAGGCCCGGGAGGGGAATGACCTGTGGAGCTATCACCGAGTCCCAGCTCTGGACTTGCTGTCATTGAGCAAGCCAGGTGACCTCTCCAAGCCTCCACATCCCAGCCGGTGAAGAGGTCTGTCAACCCCTGCCTCACAGGGTGGCCGTGTGGGCAGCATGGGCACAGGAAGTGCTGTCTGGTCATGGCGCGTCCTACAGCCCTCTGACCCTGGGGCTGGCCCAGCACCCGCCTCCCCTCCTGCCTCTGTGAGCAGCGGACAGGCCCAGTTCTCCCCGGAGGTATGCTGACCGTGTTTCCCAAACTAAGAGCTGGTGTGGCCACAGGATAGGATGTGTGACACCGACGCGGCCCCAAGAGTCAGGGGCAAACAGCCACACGGTAACCACGGGCCAAGTGTGGCCTGGACTCGCAGGCTTCTAGAACTCGTACTGAGAACTGCCTCCACTGCCCACCCCAAACCGAAGGGAGACAGCTCTTCCCACGGAGCCAGAGTGCAGCCATCTCAGCGGCCGGCCGGCACTCGGCCAGGGCCCGCAGCCTCACGGGCCGTGGGCTGGAGCCTGCGCGGCCCAGCTGCCGGGAGCCGCCCTCTGCGTCGGGAAGGTGCCGGGCAGGACACCTGGAGGGCCGCATGGTAAACGCGCCGGGGCGGAGGGGCTCTAGTGAGCGGGCTGGGCGGGCCCCCTGCATGAGGGGGCGCCTGCCCTGTAAAGGCTGCAGGGGCAGCCTGCGAACCTGGAGGACTGGACGTGTCCTGGCCCTGAGCTGGTAAGCGACCTGGCAGGTGCGAGGAACGGCTGGGGGCCGGGGTGGCTGCACCGTGGTGGCAGTGGGACGGCAGAGGAAGTGAGGCTGCAGGGGCAGGAAGCAGTCGCCCGGTAAGACGTTTGGACTTGGTTCTGTGCGGGCTGTCTGCGCGCTCCGAGCACAGGACACCGTGGCGGACGGACGCGCTCGGGCCATCGAGGGGAGCGGACCCCGGTGGGGCCAGGAGGCAGCGGGGCCCCCAGCGCTGAGCCGTCCCTGCTGCTGCAGTGAGGGTGGGCGCCACGCATCCCCCCCCGGGGTGAGAGCGTGGTCAGGGCGCCCCGCTGCAGGGGGGGCTGCGCCCGGAGCCGGGGGCAGGTATGTAGGTACGTAGGCAGGCACGTTGCTGAGCGCACAGAGCCGAGCGTGTCCGCGTTACCCTCAGGGCTGTGAGGTGTGCACAGAGGTGGAGCGCTGTTGGTGGCAGGGACTTCAACGTACAGGATGGGGGTGACGGGCCCGGGGCTCTCGGGCTGGACCTCTTTCCCCACGGGGACAAAACGACTCACACTCATGCACGTTGCAAGCACTGGCCTTTCTCGAGTTCATCATGCATAAGGGGTGTGGGAGCACTTTCTTCCTCTTTTTAACCCACTTCTGTGCACCGGACCGTTGAACTGTCGCTCTCAGTGCGGTGCCCCCAGCTTTACGGAAATACAGTCGACGTGTCCCGTTGTGCGAGTTCAAGGCGTACAGCCTGGTGACTTGATATGTGTGTCGTGGTGATCACCACGTTGTAGTTAACACAGCCGTCAGCTCAGTCACCTCGTGTGTGTGGTGAGAACGCTCAAGATCTTAACTGCCGTCGAGCACACGGTGCCGTCACCGTCCGTGTTGCATCCCCAGACGTAGCATCTTATAACTGGGGGGGGTCTGTGACCACCGTCACCTGTGTCCCTCACCCCCCGCCCCTGGCAACTGCCCATCTATTGTTTATGAGTCTGGAATTTTTCAGTCCCACATAGAAGTGACATCACACAGTATTTGTGTTTCTCTGGCTGATCTCACTTAGCATGATGCCTTCAAGGTCCAGCTGCGTTCCCACAAAAGTCAGGATTCCCTCTTCCTCGTGGCTGAACGACCTCCCTCACACGATTACGCATCCGGCCCGGGACACGTACCACACCTTCTCTGTCCGTGCTCCCGTCAGTGGACACGTAGCCTGCTTCCGTGTCGTCACGCTGCCGTGAACACGGGGACGCAGCTCTCTGAGCGAGTGATGTCATCACCTCCTGTGGAGACACACCCAGAAGTGGGATGGCGGGCTCACACGGCAGTTCTTTTTTTAATTTTTCGAGGAACCTCCATGCTATTTCCCATAGTGGCCGCACCGGCACCGTAGTTTTCATGCTTATTCTCCTTTGCTATGGAGAACTCCGGTCCTCGATGTCACCAGCTGGTCTGCAGGGGCCCTTGCAGCCCTGCCAGCCCTGCCGGACCCACGTGTCCACCCCCGTCACACTCACGGTCCCTGCGGCAGCTCGGCCCCATCCTTGCCCACCAGCCTGTCTCCAAGTGGGGAGAAAAATCAGATGGAAAAGCATGCACCATGGTCCTGTTTGCAAAGGCGGTTAAAGGGCATTTAGCCCCGAGCTTCCAGGGAGGGTTCATGTACAAGAGACATGACCCTGCCAAGCAGCCAGCCTGAGCTCTCAGCCCATGAACCTGGCTCCTGTGCCTTGAAAGAGCAGAACCACGTCCCAGGGCATTTCCTGAGGGCGTTAGGCTTGGGAGCTGCTTGTGTCGGAAATGGGGGCCTTTGGATGCGTGTTTGCTGGCCGGTGTTTGTGACTTTGCATTGTGTTTCAGGCCATTACTGGTTTTTCCCAGCCCTCAGTTAGCCAGGAGCATGGACCCCACCCCCACCCCCGCCAAGGACCGGCTTTCCAAGGAGGCCGTGTGTGACGGTGGTGCTGTCTGCTCACGTTGCCACGTCTGCGTGAGAGCTCTCAAGCCCCTGGTGGACCCCACGTCCTGACTCTTGGGTTGGGAAATACGGTCACAGTTTCCATGAGACCCCCTTGAGTTGGAGATGGGGTATTAGAATCCTCATCAGGTAACTACAGAGTGGCCAGAGATAAAAGCTAAAGCCAGAAAAGATGATGGGAAGAGAGCAGAGCTCAGCCCGAGCAGGCGGCTGCGGTGTGCCCAAGTGGCCTCCTCACACTTAGTCCCCCAGAGTGCTGGGCACCCGCCAGGCCCGGCCACCCACTTCAACACACCTGCCGTCCTCTCTCCAGGATGAAGCCAGCAGGAAGTGTCAACGATGTGGCCCTAGACGCCTTTGATTTGGACCGGATGAAACAGGTGAGTGGCCAGATGGAGCCAGGGACAAGGGACTGTCTCAGGTCCCTTTGGGGAGGAGGGTCACAGCATTTGTCCCCAGCCCCTTCCATTGGCAGCACAAAGCATCCCCCTGCCCACCGAGGTGCCCCAGGCCTGCCTTTGGGGCTCTCCCCTCCAGAGTGTGCCTGAGGGGTGGGAAACAGCAGAGCTGGCCAGGTGTCCCCTGTCCCCTGCACACGCTATCCTTCCCCTGGCTCAGGAGTGGGTGAGGGACAGGGAAAGGGCTGTGGATCTGCGGGGAGGCCAGGAGGCCTGTGCCCCTTCAGACTCACTACCCCATCAAGGCCAGCTTTCCTGTGTCTGCCACCTGTCCCTCAGTCTGAGGCTGTGCTCCCCACAGGAGATCCTTGAGGAGGTGGTTCGAGAGCTCCACAAAGTCAAGGAGGAGATCATCGATGGTGAGTGCAGGGCCCGCTGGGGGAATCACCCCAGGGCAGAGCTGCACAGGAGTCCTGTCACCAGGGCCGCAGAGCATTGAACTCAAGAGGCCAGCTGGGGTGGGGGTCTCAGGGGATGGGAAGGTGAGGTAGGGGGGCTCTCAGGAGATGGGATGGGAGGCCTCTGGGGGGGCCCTCAGAATGGGGCAGAGCTCTCAGGAGACAGGGTGGGGCTCTCGGGATGGGAAGGCGGGGTATGGGGGCTCTTAGGAGATGGGGCAGGGCTCTCAGGATGGGGCAAGTTTTGTAGTTAGGTTTCCTTCTTCCCCCCAACAGCCCACACCACCCTCCTCATTCACTAGTTGAGAAAACTGAGGCCCAGACAAGTTAAGGGACTTGCCTTTAGTATATGCATCTCCCTGGTGGTATGACACCTAGATCTGTGATGTCGCACAGCCCCGAGCTCTTCCCTGGCCAGGGAGGGGAGGTGTGATGGAGGATGCACTCCAGAGCTGCAGGCAGTGAGCCAGCTCCAGGGATCTGTTTATTTCAGCCCCTGTGGACTTAGGTGTGGCCTGTTCTGATTCTGCTACCTCCGATCACTGGGGTTGAGGTTATAAGGGAGACTGCTGCCTTCTTGGGGGCTTTGGGGAGCCAAGAAGTCACACAACTACTTATGGGCCTGACCTCATTTACAGCTTGCTTGGCCCTGGGCTGGGGGTGGGCAGGGAGGTGGCTCCCCCAAAGCCCCTCTGGTTCCAGAGGGTAGGGCCTTGTCTCTGGGAATGACGTTCATCCTTCCAGCCTTTGAGCAGCAGGCTCAGATCTGGAGCCAGAGGACAAGGCAGGCTGGCTCAGTGACAGAGTGTGAGGCGCCTCCTGGCCGCTCACCGGGGACTGGGGGGGGGGGGGGGGGGGGGGGGGGGGGGGGGGGGGGGGGGGGGGGTGATGAAGTGACAGCAGGAGGCTGATGGCAGAGGGCTACCTGGGCTCTGGAGAGAGAGAAGTTGGGCGGTGCCCACAGACCCAGACTCCTGCCCAGGGCTGGGTGGCCAGGCCATGCCCTGTCCTGGTCCCAGCAGAGAGCACCTACTGTCCAGCGTCCTCCAGGCCTGAGCCGGGCAGATAAGGACCTGATGCCTGAGGACAGCGAGACAAAGCTGGAGCCAGAAAGGGGGCACAGGCCTGCTGTTACCTCAAGCTTCTTGCCTGGTGCCTCTCAGGCAGGGCTGCCCAGCTGGCCTGTCTGCAGAGCCAAGAGCATGCTGGGAAGCTCCTCTCCGGGCATCCGCCTCCCAGCCTGCCACAGGGACAGTCACAGGGGGAAGCCACCTCACGGGCGGGCAACCAAGCGGGCCACGGGGTAGCTGGGCAACTCCGGGGCTCCGAGAAACACCCCTTATTACGTGAGCCACAGTCAGGGGAGGGGCTCCCGGGTCCTCCGGGCAGAACCCACCCGATGCCACAGTCCAAGGCCTCTGCTGTGGGCCGGCCCCTCCGCAGCTCCTCCGAGGCCATGGGGAGGGGCAGCTCCACCCTCGAGGCACTGAGACCCACAGGGGCTGGGCTGCCATCCCTAAGTCTGTGCCTCTGACCTCTGGGAGCCCGGGTGGGGCTCTCGGGGGACAGGGCCGGGCAGGCACCAGGAGGGGCCTCCGGGGGGTGTGGGGATGCCTTTGGAGGAGCGGCCTGCTAGTCTCAGGGCCCCTGAGCCTGCCTCTCCTTCCTGTGCCACAGCCATCAGGCAGGAGCTGAGTGGGATCAGCACGTCCTAGTGCGCTCGGCCTGCTGCCCCCCCGAGACGCAGTCCACCCAGCGGCGGGACAGTGAGGAGCCCAGTGGGCCAGGCCTTCAGCACGCACGCACGCACCGAGGCCGTGCTGTACCTGTGATGAAATGTTAAAATGAGGAAACAGTCCAGTTCCTGGGTTTTTTAGATCCTACCTGACACAGAACACCAGGTCTACTCGCCTTTTTTTGTATTTTATATTTGCCTATTTAAGTGTACATTTTTTTGGTTTATAGAGATGCCCCCAAATCACACGCTTCATTAGATGGTTCCCCCGTCTTTTCCTGGTGACACTGTTAGCACCTTGGCTGGCAGTGCGAGCTGTCCCCACACAGCTCCACCCCAGCGTCCTGGGGGTGAAGGTCTGTCACGCACGGCAGTGTCTGTGTCACGTGGTAATAAATGCTTCTGTCCACACGCCTGGCTCCGCGCGCTCTCTCACGGGGGCTCCTGGTGGCTCCCAGCTGCCCTCTCGGTAAAAGGGCAGAGTAGTGGTGGCCAGGTAGTGGGACAAGGTGGGGGCCTTGGAGGGTAGCTGGGCTGAATTCAGATGGAGAGGCGCCCTGGGAGGCTCAGGTGGGCAGGGGTCCTGGGAGCCACAGCACACAGGCGAGTGGGAGACAGGCCCAGAGTGGCCCGTGCTGGGAACATGGATGGCCACGCGCACTCCGACCAGCAGTGCCAAGAGAACGTCCCATCCAACCGACCACCGCACAGATGGGCGCCGTGACTCGGGCTTGTTGGCGGTGCAGAAATGCAAGGCAGGCTTTGTCTCCTGTCTTCACCTGTGTCCTCAGAGAGGACCACGGGTCCCCAAGCGATATCTGCAGCACCCAGAGCAGCAGGGTGCAGAAGAGGGACAGGAGGTGAGGGGCTTTGGGGCTATGTGGACCACTAGTGCATGCAGGGGCCTTCTGCTGCCTACGCCCCTGAAGGCTAGCCACCCACAATAGCAGGGCCCTTAGCGAATGCTGCCTAAGCACTGAAGTGTGAGAGCAACAGCAGTCCCCAAGGGGCAGGGAACCAGATGGGCCACAACTTGGAACCCACCTCCAGGGCTGGCTGAGGGCCAAGTTCAAGGCCCAGGCCACAGCCGAGGGCACCCCTCTGAAGCCCGTCCGTAGGTGTGAAAACAACGCCAATTCAATCTAGGTCACAGGACACCAGAGATACCAGCTCTGGGGACACTGGGCACTGAGCAGTCAGGGCAGGGACAGGCCCTGGAAGGCCCACACAGGGTGGCCTGGCCTGAGGGCCACAGCGACTCCACATGCAGACCAAGTTTCTCCAGGCTGCAGCCTGCACCACCTGTCAACAGGAGTGGTCCCCAGGAGTTTGGGGGACACCCCAGGGTGCAGGAACCAAATACAGCCCAACTAGTTCTGGGCACGAGGCCTGGGAGGGACAGTGACAACCAGCTCAGCAGCAGGTGCGGGGGCAGGGTGAGGTCCAGCTGCCAGTGGGCCAGGCGCACAGGGTCCATCCACTCAGGTGTCGGCAGGTCAGGCTCACAGGCGGTCCTCTGCCAGCTTGCACACCCGCTTCACCCTGGCATAGGGCCCCAAGGAGTCCTCAAACACAAAGTCCCAGAGCACCTTGACCCATGAGTGGTGCTGCGGCAGGTGGTCATAGTACTCCGGCGCGATCTTCCGCACCTGCGGAGAGGGGGCAGGTCAGAGGCCGTGCCTCCGCCACACAGGTGCGCAGGCAGGCATGCACAGGCATGCTCGTGAGCACGCACGAGAGCATGCACGTACCTTCCCATCACCGCCCAGCGTACCAGTGTGCAGCTCAGCCAGGCAGGAGTCGGGCTGGTGCAGGCCCTTAGCCCGGGACACGAAGAGTGTCTGAGCCCCCGCCCCATGTTAGACATGAGCCGTCCCCTCCCCAGAACCCTCCCTGGACTTTCTGATCCAGGAGCCCCAGGTGGGCTGGGGTCTCATCCCCTCAAGCACCTGCAAGCTGAGGCACAGCTGGGCTTGAGTCCTGAGCCACAATCATGTCCATGCTCATGTCCTGCCTGCCAACACCCTGGCCTTGGCTCCCCCCACGGTCCCCAAGCCCATCCCAGTACTTGTCGGTTCCCAAATGCCAACCCTGCACCCCTTCCCCTCCAGCTCCTGGGGGCACCGCCACTGCCCCTCCCAACCCCCATGAGGACACAGGTGCTCAGGGCCTGCTTTCTAGCTAATGACGAGGGGACCTACACAGGGGCGAGCAGGGGGTCATCCCCTGCTCAGAAGTAACAGCACTTCATGACCGACTGGGGTCCAGATTCTGGCTCTGACGCTTCCTGAGGCAGGCAGGCACCTCCCCTCTCTGAGCCTTGGCCTTCTCTTCTGTGAAACGGGGATGATGTGTAATGAGGGCACCTGCGGTATCAGCTGTGCGAGCCTTAAGTGCCTCGGTGCCTAGCAAGAGCAGGCCCTCAGGACCTTCAGCGGGAGGGGGAAGGGAGGGGGTGTCAGGGAGGGTAGGAGGGAGGGGACTGCACAGCCAGGGCTGGACACACAAGCACCTGCACACCCAGACAAGTGCTCACACATAATCACACACACACAAATGCATGTCCCCACGGGGCACGCTCACAGGCAGACACAGGTATGTGCGCACCCATGCACTCACAGAAGACCTCACTGCTGCATCCTCTGGGTCCTCCTCTCTAACCCACCTGAAACAGACCCGTCACCTCTCCACCACCCACCTCCTCCAGAAATTCTCCATCCCCAGGTCTCCCGCAACAGCGGCCCTAGCCCTGGAGGCCTCTGCTCTGCACCAGCTCGGGCCAAGCCCCTTGGGTCACAAAGGGAAAAGCCCACCATGTCCTCTCTCTACCATGTGGGGGCCCCCGAAGATCACAGGGCAGTGACAAGAAGTGAGGAGGCACAGGAAGTCAGGAGCCAGGAAGGGGAAATGCCTCCCAGGCACTATCTTATCACCATTGCTGTGCCATTTCACAGAACAGGAAGCCGAGGCACAGAGAGGGCAAGTGGCTTGGCCAAGGGTGTACAGCCAGTACCAGTCACAGCTGTGCTCAAACTGCTTTTCATTAAACCAAGTGGCCTAAACTGTACATGCCCCTCGAGCCCCTGCCCTCCCTGAATTCACCTTCTTTATCTCCAGCCCACACTTGCCTTTACTAGACAGCCTTTCCCTTTGACCTGGGGACCACAGCTGAGAACCTGGCCATAACACAAAAGGAAAAACTGGCCAGAGCATGGTCCTGGCCTCCAGCCCCCATGCCTCCCCACCTCCTTGGAGGCCGTGTGTCCCCCGCCCACCGCAGCCCTGCCAGGCCGACCACGTACCAGGGGCAGGTTGCAGCCTGGGATGCTGGGGAAGTCGTGGTGCTCCATGTGGTAGCCCACGTTGAAGGTGATCCAGTTGAGCGGCCCATAGTAGGAGTAGGTCTCGTGGCCCTTGAGGAACATGTAGTGCTCAGCCACAAAGTGGCCGGAGATGGGGTGCAGGCCCAGGCCCAGCAGGGAGCTGGCCAGCAGGTAGACCACGGGCTTGAGTCCCCAGAGGGCAAAGATGGCCGCGTCGGCTGCCAGCTGAACCAGGGCGTTGCACACCTCCATGCGGGTCAGGGCCTTGGGGTGCACGCAGAGGGGCCGCAGCGAGTAGAAGAGGGGCTGCAGCACCAGCCAGAGCAGCTTGCGCGCCGGCGTGCAGAAGAGCCAGCCCTCCAGGCGCGTGGGCACGTCCACGTCCAGCCCGTCGCCGCCCAGGTAGCGGTGGTGGTCCACGTGGTACTTCTTGAAGGACGCGGCGTAGGGCACGCCCACCGGCAGGTTGGCGAAGATGGCGAACCAGCGGTTGCGGGCGGCGCGGCCCGTGCCGAAGGCGGCGTTGTGCGAGATGTCGTGGATGGCCAGCGTCAGCGAGTGGTTGACGCAGCCGCCGAAGGCATAGGCCCAGAAGAGCAGCCAGCGCCACGCCAGCCCGCGCACCAGCCAGCAGGCCAGCAGCTGCGCCAGCACCAGCCCCAGCACCGTCCACTTGAGGTGAGGGTCCGGCCGCATCAGCGCCTTGATGGCCGGGTACTTGGCTGCAGGTGGGGCGGGAGAGAAGGCGGTGAGGAGAGCCCTGTTGCCTGGGCCTCTAACAGTGTGCTCGCCCTGCCTCCCCCTCCCTCCCTACTTCCATTCCGCGTCCTGCCCTCTGCCCTCCGCCCACCATCCGGCAAGCCCCGCGGCAGTGACCCGGGGATGAATCCGCGAGGATGAGGATCATTCTGAGGCCTGGCCCTGCGCTTGGGGGGCTAGGAACAGCCAGGCCTGTGGGCGTGCAGAGCCACGCAGACCCACCTCCTCGCCAGCTGGGGGGCTCTGGGGAGACTTCCCAGAGTGGGAGGGGGTCTTTGCCATCAGCCTAGGAGCAGGTGTCACCACAGGTCACAGAAACACAATGCCAGAAATCCAAGCAGCAGCCTGGTGAACCACGCATGCGCAGCAGAGTGCTGGGGACGAGGTGCCCCCGTGGTTCAGGAATCGGGGCGGGACGGGGGCGCAGAGCTGGAGGGCTCTGGCTGGGTCTCAAGTGTTTGAGCTCTTCCCCAAGATCTGAAGGAAATGTGATAGAACTTTGAATGTGCTGATTATGGGCGGAGCGTGCTGGTTACACACAGCGTCTTTTGTGCTTGTCGGCATTTGTTTCACAAAACGGGAAAGCCGTGAGGGTGGGAGTTGGCCAAGCAGACCGGCAGGATCAAAGGGGACAGGGGTGACCGGCAGGATCAAAGGGGACAGGGGTGGGGTGCGTGCCCTCCGTTAACACAGCTGTGCCTTCTAGAAACCTCCGCAGCTGCTCGGCAGGAGCAGGGCCAGCTGGAAGGCTGGTGCCAAGTTCAGGGGCAGGAAGGGATGGGACTAAGGGTGACAGAGACCCACCAGGTCTGCTCTGTCCCCTGATCCCCAGAGCCCAGCACACAGACCCTCAGAGGTGAAGCCAGCACTGTAACACACAGACGGGGAAACTGAGGCAGGGGAGAGTGGGAACTGTCCCAGGGCACCCTTGGGATAGGCAGTGCCACTCTCCAGAGCCTCCACTGTCCACCTCTGTTGGCCTCAGCTGGCCCATGAGGAGGGTCTCCAGGACTCTGCAGAGGTGGGGCCCCCACTGAGTCAAGCAGCCCAAGGCCCAGCCCCGCTCAGCTCTTTGCTCTAAGTGACCCAGGAAGTCACTCTTTGTGCCTGGTCGAGGATGTGACAGGTCAGCTCAGCTGGCCCAAGGCTCCTGCAGCCAGGCCCCACTCCCGCCTGCCAGCCCAGGAAGCGTTGCCATGCCCGTCCCACTTAACGGACGAGGAGACCGAGTCTCACGCACAGCACCTGAGGGCACGTCCCACCCTCCATTCTGAGGTGTGCCTGGTGTGGGGACGCCAGTCTTGGAGGTGTGATTACATTTCTCCAGTGAGTGAAGATAAGACAGGGTGCCCACTGTAGTCCCCCTTTCTGTCACAGCCTCTCAGCAGTGTTACAGGCCACTCCAGGGTGGCGAGCTGCCCGCCCCTGGGGGTATGCAGGGAGGGACAGCACCCCCTGCCCAGTCAGGTGGAGACTCGGGCTCACCAGGGTCCCAGCGTGAGATGGCACAGGCACAACGTGCCTCTCAATGTGCTGTCCCCACTGACCGGCAAGACAGCCCTCATCGGCTGGGAGATGCTGGGGGGAAGGGGTATCAGGGTTCCCACATCCTAGAACCACAGGTCACCTCTGCCCAAGCAGCTGTCTACCCACCAGCACTTCTCCAAGCCTCCACTCATCCAGCAGGTCCAGAGTTCGGGGCTCCAAGCAAGTGAGCCACGGCTCCGCACAGCCGTCAGGACAGCCTGCGAGTGGCTCGTGGGCCTGAACCCCACAGCAGCCAGCAGGGGTGAGCAGAACTGGGGCTCCCTGCCCCCACTCCCACTCCAGCCGCCTGGGGCCCAGCACTCCCGCTGCAGCTGGCCAAGGACCCAGCCAATCAGGTCCTCAAACATGGTGTTCGCAGTGCGAGAGAGAAAGAGGGAGCAAGCCAAGTGACAAGTAATAAACCTGGGGAGCCACAGCGGTCCCTGGGGGGTGGGGAGGGAGCCCCATTCAGACGGGTTCAAATCCCAGCTCTGGATAAGGGTCTAGAATCCAGAACATGGAAAGACCTACACTCAACAACAGCCCAATTTAAAAATGGGCAAAGCACTTAACTAGACACTGCCCCTCCTGCCAGCCACAGGCTGCCCACCTGCCCTGCCACCTCGCTGGCCCTGACGTCACCTCCCCCAGTCTCTAGCACGGCTCCCAGGAGCAGTGGGGGCTTCTGCTACCCTGGATCCTCCCTGTGCCACGCCTGGCCCCATACAGGAGTGGACACTCTGACTGCTCACCCAGAGAGGCCAAACCCCATTGCGTGCCATTCTCACTGGCTGGGAGTTCGGGGAGTCCTTGTCATTGCCTTTCATCAGCCAAGTGCTCCTGAGCCTCAGCCGTCCCATCCCAGCCAGCAGCTCAGCTGACCCTGTCGCACACAGGCTGCTGTGTGTGAGGCAGCAGGTGCCCAGCACTATGGTCGCACCTGTCCCCACCCACAGTTTAGTAACTTGACCTCCGACAACTCCTAACACAGGCACCCAAAGCCCTCCTAATCCCTCCTTCCTAACTGGCTTCCTTGCGGCACATCTGAGCTGGCCGCCTTCCCACAGCTCAATCCACCCCCCACCCCCACCCCGCCTTTTCAGTTTGGGAGCCAAAAGGCAAGCCTAACCCTGTCTGGTCGGAGTGGGAGGCGCTCTGGGACCTGGTTCGACATAGTAAATAGGGAAAGTGGCCCAAAGTTCCTTCAGGAGTCACTTCTCAGCCGGCCTCTCACTAAACCTGCTTTTTGTTCATTGGCAAATATTTGCTGAAGGTCTATGGCAGCCAGGCCCCAGTTCACAGAGGTGGGAGGGGTTCCCAGGTGGGTGGGGGTACACATGGGGGGGCGGACAGTGCGTCCCAGCTAGAACGTGCCGAGAGAAGGACACACACGCATGACATTCCTGCTAGAACTTGAAGGATCGAGGATGGGATGTACGAATGGTGGGTGGTGCTGTGCAGTAGTCACAGGGGTCGTCTCCAGGCGATGCAAATACTCTGACCTGGATTAGGTAACTCTAATAAAACCACTGGACTGTGCCTTCCGAGTGAGTGCCTTTGACCGTGTGTAAATCATGCCTCATAAAAGCTGGTACAAATCAAGGAGCACGGGATAAAGGAAGGCCAGGCAGGAGACACAGCACACCCATCGGTGGGGACGCTGGAAGGGGACACGTGAGCTGGCACCTGCCACTGAGTCACCTGAGGACGCACGGTGGCTCTGTTCAGGTCCCAGGTAGAGAAGAGGGTGGGACAGCGGCTCAGGCCGCGCAGCACTGGGTTTGAGTCCTGCCTCCCCAGCCCTCTGCGTAACTGAACAAGTGACAACTTCTCAGGGTCCCGCTGTGCATAAAGCGTGTAAATGTCTCTAAGAAAAAAGTGCTCAAGTGGGAAAACACAGGACAGACCACGGGAGACTACCTGTGGGGCAAACGCAGGGCTACCGTAGGCCGCACACACTGAAGTCTCACAAATCAAGAAAAAGGACAGCTCCGATGATAAAGGAGACGAGGACGTGTAGAAAATTCACAAAAGGAGAAAGCAGTGAAATCAAGGAAGAAAAACTCAGCCTCACGAATCAGCTTAGAAATGCCACCCACTGGGGCTCCCTGGTGGTGCAATGCCGCAGCCTGGGTTCGATTCCCAGCCAGGGAACCCCCCACACACAGTAAAAAAAAGAAAAAAGCCACCCAAAAGGGGATGTCTTCCAACTGTCCAGGTGGCAAGGGTGACACCACACACGAAAAGCCAGAGCAGCCGGTGGGGCCCTGCTGTAGGCCCTGGGCTGGAGCCACGGTCTCACAGTGGCCCTGCGGCCTCAGGGCTCCACTCAGCCTCTGCGGGAAGCCGGCTGCCCCGAGGCCAGGGTGCAGGTGGGCCTGAGCCAGCTCCAGGAAGCTCAGAGGTGAGTGGAGGAGCCAGACAATTAAAGCAATCGCCCCACAAATCAAGGCAGAACTACAGGTGGGGCAAAGGCTGCAAGGTAAGAGTCCGCGGCCCCCTGCAGGAGGGCCAGGGAGGAGGAGGAGGAGGTCAGAAGGGTACCAGGAGGAGGGCGTGTGGGCCGGCGGCCAGCCAGCACCCAGAGTGCTCCCTTCCTGACTCTGTGTGCTCAGCAACGGTGCATGTTGATGGCTTCAAACTGACCACGATGGCAACAGTGACAGATCAGGGCTGCTTCGCTCCAGGGACTCAACTGGTTAACGTCTCCCAGCACGCGGTGCACGTGTGCTGACGGTGGAGGGTTTGTCAGCTGAGACCTGACGGATGCACAGGAGTTTGGCAGATGAAGAGTAGGGGGAGAGAATCCAAGCTGGGGGAACAGCACTGGGAAAAGCCACGAAGTAGGAAATGGGCAGCTGGGGCATATCCCACCGCATGGCCGGAGAGCACAAAGGACGGACAAAGGGCAGGGGCCGGGTTCTGGGCATGCCCAGTAGGCCAGAGCACAGCTGGGGACCTCGGCAAGGGTGGCCCTTGGAGGATGTGAGCAGGGAGGACATGATAAGTCAAACAGGGTCCAGGAGGAACCCTGGGGATTGCCTGTCAGTGCTGCTGTGAGCCTGAGCACCCAGCGCCACTCCGCCCATCCCCACCCAATTAGGGTCTCAGCCCCCTTCCCCGAGAGCTGCATCTCTGCACCCTCACTGCGCCCATCACAGACCCCCGCCCACGGACCAACCTCAGGACCCCCAGCTCCGCTCGAGGGGAGGTCGTGCTACTCAGGCCAGGAGGGGAGGGAGGGGCCCCTCTTTCTCCACAGGCCTGGCCCCACCTGCAGCCACTGGTAGAGGAGGCCGGGGCCCCCACACTGCCTGCTGCAGGGACCAGGGGCTCTCCCCCTGGAGCCGCACCTCGGTGGCTGGGTGCAGGGAGCGTCGGCCGTTCTGGTCTGGACTTGACCGCCTGCCACCGTGAGCCCCAGCCAGGGCCTTTCCTAAGCAAAGGATCAGGCCGTTGCCCAGAGTCCTACTTCCTTGTTTTCCGCCCGTGTTTCCCTTTGTTTATTTGAACGCCTTGTTGGTGGTGGTTTGGTTTTCTTTTACCGGGTGCGTGCCCTATTTTCATAAGTAAAGAACAGAAACAAACAGAACAGAAAATCACAAAGGTTATTTGTTTTTGAAAAGTCAAATCCAAAGCCTGCTCCCCAGGAAACCAGACTCTCTCTGCCTGTGTCCCCACCCTCACAGGACAGGAAGCCTCCACCCTGGCCTGTGAGATGTGACTCTCAGGGGGCTGGCTGTGGGACCCCCATTCTTAGGACACTTTCCTGGGGAGTATGTCCCCATGCAGGCAGGAGATGTAGACAGAGTTTGGTCCTGACACTGGCCAGCCCTCTGCAAGAACCTTCTGGGTCCGACTCTGGGATTAGGATCTTTATTGCACACCCACTGGCCCCCAGCAGCGTGGAATGGGCATGGCATTCACCTGTGGACTTTGGTCCCTCCCTAAGGGCACTCGGCCAGCCCTCTGCAAGGACTTCTGGGTCCTGACTCTGAGATTAGGATCTTTCCTGAGCAATGCCTGGCCCCCAGCAGCTTGGCACGGCAGGCACCTGGGTGGGGCCACAGCACATCCTCAAGCAGGAATCCTCACGAACACCAACCTGGCCTCCGTGGAGGCCTTCGTGGAGGCCTCCGAGCTGTGCAGCCCTAGGCACAGGAATCATGACAGCAAAGACAGAAGGGTATTCCCTGTCCTGGGGGAGAATGCGGGGCCCCATCTGCAGGAAGTAATGGTTATCACACAGCTGACATTTACTGAGCCTGGGCCAAGCACTTAGCACTCGCTCATTTAATCTGCACAACTTGAAAATCAACCTCTTTAAACTCAACTGAGCCTCTATTTCCTCCTCCGTTGATGGACTTGCCTGGGGTCACATGGCTAATGAGTGCTGGGGTCCTTGCTAAATCAGCTCCAGAGCCAGACCCTAAACCCCCGCAGCCTGCCCCAGAGAGAGGAGAATCCATGGGCTGGAGCCACAGAGGGAATCCCAGAGGTGTGCCCTCACTCAGGGTCCTCGAGGGCAGCCAGGGGGGCTTCCTGCAGCAGGTGGAACCGAGTGAGAGCCAACCAGGCAGTGCAGGAAGGACATTCAACGGCTTCTGCAAATGCCAGGAAGGGCAGGAGACCGGCACCTTCCAAGTTGATTAGCTCAAAACTGGATGGGGGCGGGGGGGGGGGGTAGTTTCCCTGGTGGAGTAGTGGCTAAGGCTTCGGCGCGCTCTCAACGCCTGGGACCTGGGTTCGATTCCCAGCCAGGGAACTACCCCCCCCCCCCGAAAAAAACACAACTGGATGCACCTGTGGAAACAGGCATGAGCAAGGCTCCCTGGAGAGTCAGCCCTTGAGAACTTGTGCGGTCCCCACCCTGGCCAAGTCACGTGGCTTGTCTCTTTAACGACATCCTTCTCTGTCTCACGCTGGGTACCACTCCGGGCACCTTCCCATCTAAGACCTCCTTTTACCCTCGTACCCACTCTGCCAGCCAAAAGCGACTGCGCCCATTCTGTGCCCATTTTGCAGACTGGGCAAGTGAGGCTGCAGCCCAGCGCGTCTGGGTCCCTCTGTGGGTCATCGTGCGTCTCCCTGACGTCTCCACCTGGGCCAGGTGCCCAGTGAGTCTTGAAATGGGAAGGTGGGGGACAGCCAAGGGAAGGACAGGAGATGCAGCCCTGCCTTGGGCCCACCAAAGGGAGCAGCAGCCAAGAAGCCTGCTCTCCTGTGGGAGGGAGGCCCAGAGGGTCGCCAAGACCACCCCCAGCCACTCCTGTAGATTCACAGGTGTGGGGAGGCTGCTCCGACCACAAACCATGCCGGGTTATTGCACTTCACAGGAGAGAACCATGAAGGTCACAAACCCACCCAGGTGTCTCCAGCCCCATCCCCCAGCTACACCAGGTATAGTCTTGCACTAAGCACTCAGTGCGTCTGGTGTCTGAAAGGTCTGAAAGCAATGGTGCATATTTCCACCTTGGGGTGGGGCGGGGGGACGCGAGGGGGAAACGTAAAGAAAAACGCGTCCATTCGAATGCGTTAAAAAAAAGTTTTGTGATAGCAAAAGACAAATTATAAAGGAGAAAATTCCTGGCAACAGAGGAGACAAAGGATGAAAACCTCTATACAAAGAGCTCGAACAATCAACAAGCAAAAGGGCGACCCAAGAGAAAAAGAAAAAAAAAAGAATTTAAATGGCCAGTTAAACTTCGAAACCAATCGTCAAATAAATGTCAATGAAACCCAGGATGAAAGGGGAGGCCTCCGCGTGACCGGCAGAGGAAAAGCTCGGCCAGCCCCAGGTGTAGGCCAGGGTGTCCCCAAACGTCAGCTGCTGGAAGCCCCCAGAGCTGTGGGGGCGACTTGGTGACACCTAGTAAAAGCTGTTCAGGAGGTGTGGGCCCTTTATCCAGTAATCGGGGGTCTAGAGGAAGCCGCTGGCACAAGAGGGGGTGAATCCTCAGGATGGGTCACCGTGTGGGCACCAACGACCTCGCGGGGTACTATACGGCGGGAGGGGCGGCCACCGGGCACCAAGCTGTGAGATACAGGACAGAACGGGCGGGTCCTTGGGGACAACCTTTACTTTTTAAAACAGTTGTATCTCTGGTTCCGCGTCTGCCTCCTTCGAGGCGCCCACTGCCCATTGGGGTGGGCTTGAAGGCCTCCGGGCGCCCGCGGGACCCAGGAGCTCCGAGCCGGGGCGGCGCATCCCGCAGGCAGACGGTCCCGGGGCCCAGCCCTGCGCCGCCGCGTCCCCGCCCGGGACCGAGCAGCTGAGACGCGCTCCCCGGCGCGAGGGCCTGGATCCCAAGACCGAGGCGGGACGCAGGGGAGTTCAGCCCGGGTTGGGGAGCCCTCGGGGACCCCGGGCCGGGACGGCTGGCGGAGGGGGCGGCCCTGCCACCCTTCCCGAGCAGCGGTAGGGCGTGCGCGCACTCACCGAGCATCTCCTTGCGGCGCTGCGTGTGCGGCTGGTCGGTGTAGACCCACTCGAAGTCGCTGCGGCCCGCGCTGTTGCCCATGGCGGGAGCGGAGCCCGGGGCACGGCTGGGCTCGGCTCCACCTGCCGCCGGCCTGCGCCGCGCGGGAAAGGTTGGGGCCCCTGGGCGGGGACTCCAGAGGCGGGGCCAGGTGTGCGTGGGGACCGCCAGGCCGGGGCGGTGCCACCTCAGGTTCACCCGCCCAGGCCTGGCGCGGGCCTCGGAGGGTCTCAGAACCTCAGCTACCTCCGTGGAAAAGGGAGGCTGTGCAGGGACGCTCCGGTGCGCTCACCAGCCCTCCCCGCCCGGCTCGTCCTGGGCAAGTTGTCCGGTGTCACGGAGGCCCCACCGGAGCTGGGACCCGCTCACATTCCTGCTGCCCGAGCCTCGCCCACAAGCCGTGACAGGGCCCAGGGAGTCGGGGTGGGGGACGATAGAAAACAATGGATCGAAAACAATGGATCCCACGGTGCCAGTAAACAGGTGTGCTGCAAAGGTTACCCAGAGCAATTCTCCCTTCCTCTACCCACCCCTTCCAACCAACGCAGAGGGCACATGACCTGTCTGCCTCAGCCTCATGGGGTGTCAGCCCCACCTCTGCTTCAGGGAGATGGGGACACACACACACACACACACACACACACACACACGTGTTCCGGGACACAGAGGCCTATTATGACTCAGGGCCATACGTGCAGTGAGGCAGGTAGGGGTATCTAGGGTTCGGTGGAGGGGACTTTGGCACTGGGCCTTGAAGGATAAGTAGGAGTTCAACAGCTAGAAAAGGGGAAGTCCTTGGTGGTAAAAGAAACAGCAGAGGCAAAGGCTCCGAAGTTTGGAAGACCCTGACATTATCTGAATGGAGAGTTCAGGTTTTTAGGGAGTGGGGGCACAAGGCTCCTCATTTCCTCCTCCTCCTCTTCCTCCTGTCGCCACTTTGGAGGGTGTGCCTGGCATACTTAAGACCTAGAGCCAGGCCTGTGCTGGGAGCTTCCTGGGTAGCAGAATGGCCCAGCAGCTAAGGAACTACAAGACAGGCCGGTCATAATGGCGAGCGTCCCTCCAGTTTCCTAGAAGTCCCCAGGGGCGTGGTGCATGTGGCACGCCTCCCTCAGCCCAGGGCAAAGGCAATCCTGGCGTGAGCTGGGGAGAAAAGCCCGTGTGTAGGCATCCCGTGACAGCCAGCCTCCTGCCCCTGAGTCCGGGTTCCCCGCAGAGGCTGGATCCCCCATCACACAGGGAAACCCTCAGAGGCCAGCCTTACCCACCCCCCAACGGGGCCACCCAGCCCAGCCCGCACACCTCCAAACAGGGAACTCACTGCGCCCCGGGGCAACCTGCTCTATTCGCAACCAGAGGGACCCTCCTACCAGCTGGCACTTCACAGAAGGGGAAACCGAGGCTCAGAGCTGAGGAGGTTCCTTGTCCAAGGGGCCCAGGAATAAGCAGCAAGGAGGACAGGCCCCTGATTTTTTACTTAAAAGCCCAAATCGGAGCGCTCGTCTCCATGTGTTCAGCGCGATCTGGGTCCCCTCTCTGCCCTGGGGAAGGGGGGTGACCACCCCTGCCAGCTCCCTCTGCCCCAGGAAAAGGCTCAGAGAGCTTCTCTCAGGCTCCTACCCCAGGCCTCGGCCTGCCCAGAGGACACTAGCCCAATGCCTTTGCTTTACAGAGGACACTGAGGCCGAAGAGGGCATGAGTCAAAGAACACACTGCAGAGAGACCTGGGAGTGGAATAGAAGTTCAAAACAGGTGATGCTCGATCCAGTGCTCTGACCAAGTGTCCTCCAAGTCCCTGAGGTCGGCCTGGACCACAGAAACTCGGCTTTCAGGTGGTGAACTCGCCTGGAGCACATAGGATAGCCCCCCACTCCCCCCCACCCCACCCCTGCTCCCAGAAACGAAAGGCAGTGCATGCTCCTTTGTACGGCGGTGCCCTCGGTGGGATCCTGGGCCAGAAAAGGGGCCTCAGGGAAAAACCAGGGGACCCTGAATAAAGCATGGGCCGGACAGTGTGTCGGCACCGGCTCCTTAACTGTAAGCAATGCAGCACTATTATCCGGCCCTGCAGGGAGCCGGGTGGGGGGGCTCCACGAGCTCCCGGTGTAAATCGTGGAGTTGGTTTAAAATAAAGTTGTTTTTTTAAAGCTACCTGTATGTGTGTGTGTATACACATAGACGGTTGTTAAACCACTACGATAACACAGGACACTGCCTGGACCCCGGCAAGGTGGCCGCTCCTTGATGACGTCCCCACACCCCGCCGTTCCCCTGGGTGTGTCGGGGGCTCGCTGACTCAGGAGGGTCGTCCCGGAGTGCTCTGGTGTGAGCAGCAGGGAGCACCCACCCCCCAAAGTCTGACCCGCAGTGTTTCTGCCCCGGCTGGAAGCCCTTCTCCGCCCCAGGTTTGCAGAAAGCAGGCCAGAACGGGTCTCGAACAGCACTGGTCACCTCCGCCTGAAGCCAGTGGGGTCGGACCGCCTGTGACCCAGGGAGGCCACCTCGGAGGGAGGTCACCCGTGGAAGGAGGGACGTGCTCCCCACCCCACCCCCCGAAAAGCAGCTGTGGGAGAAGCAGAGTTGAGGACTGAGAATAACCTCCCCCAGGACACACAAAAGGCTGTTTGCGCCGCAGAGAGAATGAATAAACAAACAGCGCAGAGACGGACACGCAGAAATGGCTCCTAAATGGCTCCTTTAAAGCAAACAAGCCTCTATTGTGATGGAGGCTCCTGAAAGCCACAGAGCAGTCGGGGAAGCTCGCATCTGCCCGATGAGGTTTCTAGAAGGGCGGAGAATGGAGGCGAGTCAGCATTTACCCCTACGCTTCCTTATTCTCTTCACAGACGGCATCCCCCACCAAAGGGGTCATTATAATTTAATTATATGTAACTCCGCTGACCCTTATCTGAAATACAGTTTTATAGCATGTGTTTATGACGCATTGATTTCCCCTCCTCTAGTGTCTTGTTCTCTTGAGGTCACGCCGGGTACCCCTAATGCCTAGAAGTTTCTGGCAAGGGAGACGCCCTTAGTGACAATTTGCTAAATGAAGGAATACATAAACCTGTTAAACAAGAAGGGAATGAGGATTCCCCAGACCAGACGACACGAGTCTTCCGACAGAAAAGCCTCAACAGATTCAAACTTGGTTCAACCACTTGGGGAACGGCAGCGATGGCTCCTAAAGGTCCACGTGCGCTGACCTGTGATGCCGGGAACCCACTCCTGGGCACAGAGCCCAGAGAAATGAAAATATACGCAGCCGCCCAAAGACGTGTACAGGAATGCCCCAGGGCCCGGTCCTGACGGCGGCCCCAAGCTGCAGCCACAACTCGTGGAGACCCGCGTGCCGGGTGGTGAGCAGGAAGGACGGACACACCCGGGCACCGTGACGTGAGCCTCTTTATTGCCTGTGACTCTGAGGCTGTGACATTTCGGGCAACTCTGACTGGAAAAACTGCACCCACAATCCCCAGGGCTAGCCAGTTCCTGGACACAGTACATGCGTCACCTAGGAGGGAGCCTTACACATACCGAATGACCAGTCTGGAGCCCACACACAACGATACTGAAGAAAAACTAGTTGGAGGATTCGAGCTACTAGATTTCAAGATGGACTGCAAGACAATGAGTCGATGAAAGGACAGACACACAGATCAATGGAACAGAATAGAAAGCCCAGAAAGACCCATACAAATAGAGTCCACTGATCGTTGACAACAGGGCAAAGGCAGTCCAGTGGAGAAAGGAGAGTCTCTCCAGTGATGGTGCTGGAGCCACTGGCCATCCACATGCAGAAACATAAACGAACCTAGACATAGGCTTTACACAAAAATTAACTCAAAGTGGATCATAGACCAACATGTGAATGCAAAACAACAAAACTTCTTGGAAAAAGTCATAGGAGGAAAGTCTACGTGGCCTTCGGCTTTGTGATGAGGTTTTAAATACAACAACAGTCAATCCACGAAAGAGGGACAGTTACAGGTTAATCTTTATTAAAATTTAAGTTTTGCTCTGTGAAAGACACTGTTAAAAGAATGAAAAGACAAGCCACAGACTGGGGGGAAATAGCTGCAAAACACATACCTGACAAAGGACTCGTATCCAAAATACACAAACGATTCTTAGAAGTGAATGGTATGAACAAATAACCCAGTTAGCAAATGGGCAGGAGATCTGAACAAACACCTCACAGCAGAAGATACACGGTGACAAACAGGATACAAAAAGGTGCTCATGTTTTGGCATTAGGACAATGCAAATTAGGACAATAATGAGACACCACTATGCACCTATTAGAATTACAAAAACGCAGGACAACACCCATGAGGGTGGGGGGACGGGGAGTGGCAGGAACTCTCAGTCCCCGCGGTGGGAACCGAAAGAGGGCCCTCACTTTGGAAGACAGTTTGGCCGTTTCTTACAGAACCAAACACATTCTCGCCATACAGTCCCCTCGTTGGGCTCCTGCATGTGTACAGAACTGATTTAAAAACCTGCATGTGAATGTTTACAGCAGCTTTATTTATAATCACCTAAAGCTGAAAGCAACCGAGACATCAATAGGTGGACAGACAAATAAACTGCGCCCCCTCCATCTGATGGAATGTTTTCCTGGGATAAAAGGACATGAGCTCACAAGTCACAGAAAGAGACAGATGGATCTTAAGTGCATACTTCTGAGTGAAAGAAGCCAAACTGAAAACACCGTAGAACTCCAAAACGTACTGGAAAAGATTCCATTTCTGTAACATTCTGGGAAAGGTAAAGCTATCGGGACTGAAAACAGAACAGGAGCTGCCAGGTCCTGGGGCTGGGAATAAGGGTCAAATAAGCAAAACACAAGGGAATTTTTTTTTTTTGCTTTTTGGTATGTGGGTAGCTCCCTGGCTGGGAATCGAACCCAGGCCGCAGCGCTGACAGCGCCAATGCCGAAGCCTTAAGCCACTGCACCACCAGGGAACTCCCCACAAGGGAATTTTTAAGGAGGAAAAGTTGTTGTGTATGAGACTATAAAAGTGATGATAAGGCATCAGCATTTGTCAAAACTCACAGAACTTTATATCACAAAGAGTGAACCTTAACATACATAGTTATTTTTTAAAACCATCTAGGAATCAGGGATCCCAGGGTAGAATGCAGACAAAAGAATCTAATTGTATTAGAAACGTATGAAAACCTCAGTGAAGGGCAAAAGGGGACGAGGTGCTGACATAAGTAACCGTGAAAACGAGTAGAGACTATGAGACTTGAAGGCCAAAGGCCAGCACTCCAGCTGATGAAGTTGCTTCTCGTGGGGACACGAGGGAACAATTCTAGAACCACTCTACACATACACTGGACTTGAACAATTAAGTAAGAGAGCCAGGTGTCTCACTGTTGGAGTGGGAGATTACAGATAAGCAAGGGAAAGAGGCTAGAATGTTCCATGGGGTAAAGCATCAGAGTTGGAAACATCAATATAAACTTCAGTTTAGCTTACTGTAGATGTCGCTGATTACGTGACATGGTTATAGGTGTGTGTACACCCGGGTTCGTGTACACACATGTATCTCCTTGCTTTATCAGCCAAGGGCACCTGAGGCAAGGACATCACAGTAATGATCATCACATGTGATCTGGCTTTCTTTTTTTTTTTTTTTGGCATGGGGTGGGGGTAGCTCCCTGGCTGGGAATCGAACCCAGGCGGGAGCCCAGAGCCTAGCCGCTACGCCACCAGGGAACCCTCTTTGATCTTGCTGTCTAACACCGCCTCCAGTAAAAGGAACCAGGGCTCTTCAGAGAAAGGGCAGTTTCTAGGGCTGGGGCAACAATGAGCCTGGAGCATCTTGTAGTGTCAGAAAGTAAGGAAGTACTCAACGTGCACGCACACACACACACACGCACACACACGTGCACACACGCACACATGCACACACGCACACGCAGGCATGCACGCACGCACACACCAACAGGAGTAAGTCAAAAGGGACACAGGAGCCAAAGGAAGGAGCTCCCATGGCCAGAGATGGAACAACAGAATTAATAAATTTGAGCAACAAAATAATTAAGTAGCACTGGACCACTTGTCCGAAGTATAAAACAAATACCCATGAGTCCTCACTGATGTAAATGGCTGGGTAAGTAACTAAATGGAGGAGCCGAGGTCAATCCCCCGCAGAACTCCCAGTAATTCATGTCCAGACTGGGTCCTCGAGGAGAGGGAGCACAGTTCCCCACTCAGTGTGGGCTGTGCAGTGGCTTCCTTCCAAAGAGGACAATATGGGAGAAAAGAGTCACTTTACAGTGGAAAAATCTACTAAACACACCTCAGCCAGGTGACCAAGGTCAACATCAGCAGTGACAAGTCATGTTGACATCACGTACCCTTGACAGGATGGGTAGTTCATCTTTGTGCGCTTCCTCCCCAAACCCATAACCCCAGTCTGACATGAGAAAAACATCAGACAAACCCCCGCTGAGGAACACTGTACAAAACACCAGCCAGTCCTCCTGAAAACTACCAAGGTCATCAAACACAGGGACAGTCTGAGGACCTGTCACAGCCCAGAGGCACTGAAGGAGACATGAGGACTGAGTGTGATGTGGTGTCCAGGATGGAATCTCAGGACAGAAAAAGGACAGCAGAGGAAAACTGAGGAAAGCAGAGGAAAGCATGGATTCTAATTAGCGATGTGTCACTATTTGGTCGTTACTTGTGACAAAGCAACCATACTCGAGTGAGAAGTTAAAAAAAAAAGGGGAAACAGGCATGGTGTCCACAGGGAACTCTGTACTATCCTCCGAGCAACTCTGTAAACCTAAAACTGTTGAAAAACATTTTAAGTTCATTTAAAGAAACAAGTACTCCAAAGCATGCAACCGTGTTTCCATTTACATGAACTTCAAGAATAGGCAGAACTAACCAATGGTGTCAGAGGTCAGAGCAGGGGTTTCCTCCGGGGAGCAAAGGGAGTCTGCCCAGAGCCGGAAGGAAGCGGTCCGCACCTGGACCGGGCAGTGGTGCACGGGTGTAGACACGTGTAGAAATTCGTGGAGCCGTATTCTTTAGATGCGTGCATTTCATAAATGTTACCCTTTAATTAACAACTGAACACAAAACGAAACAATAACAACCAAGCCACGCATCACCATCTAGAAACACCACAGAGAGATCTGTGAGCTTCCAAAGGAAGAGAACAATCCCCAAAGCTTCCGAGAAGACACTCAGTAAATTACCTGCAAGAGCATGAGAGTCGCCCACCAGACTCCTCATCCCCAACACTGTGTACCGGAGCGGGCTCAGGCCGGTGTCCGACCTCTCTCCCACTGCGTCCACCCCTAGCCAGTCCCAATGGGTCCAGACCACACCTGCTGTGCCCCCATGGCTACATCTGGTCCCCCTGTCTGAGCACGATCCTCCAGCCACACCCCACAATTGCCCCCATCCTCTCCCTGGATCCCCAAATCCCTTACCCTACAAGTCTTCCCTATCTCTCTCCAAATCCTTCATGCCAAGCCTGAATGCCACCTCGTCCCAGAAACATCCTTGATTTGTCAGCCTGAGCTAGAGGCTCCTCTCTCTTCCACCCTCCTCCCTAGGCATGGGGCACACCTCTGTGGTCCCCGTCTTCCTGTACTGCCCAAGGGGTAGCACCATGGCTGGACACAGCTGGCACCCAGCTCTGCCCTTACCCACCGAGTGGCCTTGGGCAAAGCATGTCACCTCTGAGCCTCAGTTTCCTCATCTGTAAAGTGGGGATGGCTACTCTACTGCCCAGGGCAGTTGTGAGCAGGAGCCTGTGTGGGAAGCACCCAAGACGTCACCTGGCACACAGCAGGGCCTCCATCAATGGCAGTGGCCCTCTGGGAGAACCAGGCTGCTGAGGTGGGGCGTCATGGGCTGCCCAGTGATGCTCACCAATTGTCCAGGGGCCTTCGGAACCAGCCAGCAGGGAGCCAGGCCCTGAGACTTACTTCATGACACCTCTCTCAAACATGTGGCTTAAGGACAGAATAAAAACCCAGCTGTAGAAGTCTGCCCTGTTTCTGGGGAGGCGATTCCAACTACACACCACATCACGTGCAGACAAGACCAGTAGCTACTGACGTTTGGCACACGGGACGTGGTACCAGCTCCAGGGGCGGGAGCCAACTCCCAGCCAGAAATCAGGCCATTGTCCAGGTCTTGTCAGCGCCACCTCTGGGTCAACAGTGCCCGTTCCTGCCCTTCCATGAGCTTGACAGAGGAGGGGATGGGCTCGGCGTCCAGCCCAGGCCTGCCTGGCTGGTGTGCTCCCCACCAGGACAGCCATGTCTGCGGAGCTGAAGTTTCCAAGCAATCTCTGGAATGTTCTTGGTCTCCAGCCCAGGCCCAGGTGTGACCGTGTGGCAGCCAGGCCCAGGGGCAATGCAGGGTTGGCACACACTTGGCACGCTACAGGCTCAGTGCCTTTCCGTGTCTCTCCCTGCCCGTCGGGACGCCCCTCCTCCGCGCCGCCTCGCGGCCCGACAGCCTATGGAGACGCCTTGGGAAGCACCGGTCCTGTTCCTGTTCGCAGTGGGAGGCCTTTAAGTGGCTTTGACACTGGCACCAGCCTTGGAACCACCTTCTGAGCGGGGCCTGGAGCTGGTCCCGGAACAGAGGAGGCTGGGGGTAGAAATGCTGGCGGGAAGGCACGTAGGTGCTCAGCTCTCCCCACCCAACGCAGTGGAACTCGGTGTCACCCAGTCAGCCCCCCTAGGTGTTCTGTTGGGGTTAGCCCCTGCCATTGAGACAGTGGCTCTGAAGAGAACTCCCCAGAGCTCAACAGAGGGGAGGTTAACAGTGGAATCGCAGGCAGAGTGATGGCCCTCTAGGCGTTCAGATACACCAAAGACCTCAGCTGTGGGACAGCCCTCTCCTTAGGGGTCTCCGAGGGACTATTTCCCATCCTCTGTGATTACATTTTCAGAGAATCATCCATGTTTGTGGCCTGCACAAACCTGGAGAGTCCCAAAGAGCTCAGACATGTCCCTAGGAAGGTCAAGGTCAGCCCCAGCCCAGCTGCTGTCCTCTGACTTCTCTCTTTGGCTTTGCCCTCATGCCCAGGACATCTTCCTGAACCCCATACCCACGCCCAGGGCACCCGAGCAGCCCTGCAATGTGTCACTTGCTGTGACAAGTTGCGACATGGGCACCTTCTACCTAGCAACTTCAGCTGGGCCTCACCCACAGCATGGAGGATGGGATGAGAAGGTGACACACTTGTATTCATCATCAGAGACGTGTCTGCATAACTACGCCCACGGCGCAGGGTACTCCGACCAAGCTCTCTGTAATCCAAGTGTTCCCATGTGTCTGTGTCCCTGAGTGAGTGTGAGTGTGTGGTGTGTGAGTGTGTGCGAGTGTGCGTGTGTGTTGTGTGTGTGTGTGGGTGTCCCTGAGTGTGTGTGTCCCTCTGTGTGTGTGAGTGTGTCCCTGAGTGTGTGTCCCTCTGTATGTGTGTGTGTGTCCCTGAGTGTGTCCCTGAGTGTGTGTGTGTGTCCCTCTGTATGTGTGTGTGTGTCCCTGAGTGTGTGTCCCTCTGTATGTGTGTGTGTGTCCCTGAGTGTGTGTGTGTCCCTCTGTATGTGTGTGTCCCTGAGAGTGTGTGTGTGTCCCTGAGCGTGAGTGTGTGTGTGAGTGTGTCCCTGAGTGTGTGAGAGTGTGTGGGGGGGTGTGAGTGAATGCCCTGGAGCGGGCCTGGAGGATGCTCCCAAGCCCGAAGCAGCGATTGCTTCCGGGAGACGGGGCTGTGGCGACTGGGTTGTTACTTTCATGCTTCTGTTCTGTTTGAGTTTTACAAGCGTGGATCATGTAAAAGAACAAGAGATTTCTAATTGAATGGTTTAAGACCCGTGGACACCTCCGGGCCAGCATCTGTGGGACTCACGCTCCTCCATGTCCCGCCCCGCGCCCCCTGCTGGCCGGGAGGTCCACCAGCGCGCCCCGAACCCGCGCCCAGCCAGGTACCGCCCCCGCCTCGGGCCTTCGTGCTCATGGTTACGCCCTTGGGGGCACTGCCCTCGGAACCCCCACCCGCTCCTCCACCTCAATACCGGCCCTCGGAGGCGGCCCAGCCCCCAGCCCAGGCTAGGTCCCACCACTCAGCCCAGATCTTGCCCATAAACGCCCCCTACCCCGCACCACACCCGGGGGCTCTCCTGGGGCAGGTAACCGCAGCGTCCCTGGCCCAAGGCCCCCCCACTCCACCCTCCGTGAGCGCAGACCGAGGGATCGCAGGTCCTGCGTCTCCAGCGATCGCAAGGACGAGAAATTCGCTTTTGAAACTCTTATTTTAACCCCCTTTCCGCAGGGCCATCTGTCCCTGATTTGGGGGAAAAAGGCACAACAGGCTCTTCCCTGGGCAACGATCAGGGATGGGTGCCCCAGCGCGGAACCAGCCAAGCCGTGGCCTGCAGCGGTGGGGGAAGGAAAAGGACCGGTCAGATGCCACAAAGCGTTAATGACCCTGCGGGACGGGCTGGGGGAGGAGCCCGGAGCCAGATTGCGGGGGCTGCAGCTGGGTCTGGGCGGCGAGGGGCGGGCTCCAGGTAGGCGCAGGGCCTGGAGGCGGAAGAGGCACTTAGAAGTCCAGTGGAAAGGAATCCATTCAGGAATCAATCCTCACTGAACATTTCTTCTCAGGGCCCTGCTCCTGGGGCCAACTGACAGGAGCTAGGTCAATGACACTTCCACTTCCACAACAGCAAAGTGGGGTGGGGACTCCCACTGACACCTTGAGAGAGACAAGTGCATGCAGCAAGTGGGTCACCGGCTGAAGCAGGGAGGCGGGCAAATCTCTTGTGGGCCCTGCCAGAGAAAGGGGGCTTGAGTCCCCTGGAACGTGGAGTGCAGGAATGGCCTGCTCCAGGACTGGGAGCAGCCAGCACCACTAATACAGTAGTCCCCCTTAGCCTCGGTTTGGATTTCTGCAGTTTCAGTTACCCATGGTCAACTGCATTCCAAAAACATTAAATGGAAAATCCCGGAAATAAATGGTAAGTGTGAAATTTCACACAGTTCTGAGTTGCCAGATGAAATCCCACGCCGTCTCTGTGACCCGCTGGGACGTGAATCATCCCTTTGTCCAGTGTCTCCACACTATATAGGCTACACTCCACTATTAGCCATCTGGGATATCAGATCACCTGTCACAGTATCGCAGTGCTTGTGTTCAAGTCACCCTTATTTTACTTAATTGTGGCCCCAAAGTGCAGGAGCATAAGCTAGCAACTCGGATACGCCTGGGGCCTGGCTCAGCCAACCCTGCCTGCCCCCCACACCAGGGCCTGACCGCAGCTCTCAAGCCGCACTGACTCGGGGCACCCCACCCTCCATTCATGCGTCTCCCGTGGTTTTAGAGGCCAGCACAGGGTCACACCTCCTGCCCCAGCCTAAAGGGAGTCTCAGGGTTCGCCAGCACCCCCAGGGGCTCTGGGACCAGCTTCAGCTAAGCCTCCTGAATGCTCCTCTAGTGAACGCAGCTGAGTTGCTGGCTGTGCCCAGTCACACTGCTCTGCCTCGGCTCAGCATTTCCCTCTGTCACGGGCGTCCTCACTTGGTCCTGGCAAAAGTCTCACTTCATCCTTCAGAGGCCACCTGTGTGCTGAAGCGTTCCCAGACCCCTTCCTGAGCAGGCTCTCCTTGGCCTGGGCAGGTTGGGTTATCTCTGGGTCCTCAGTGCCAACTCAGGGCACCGAATAGGTGCAGGCTGAGTGCATTTCTCATCCACTCGTTGAGTAAAGGCTCAGCCTGCACTCTGAGCCTGGGGTTCCCATCTGTGGAAGGGATGCTGGGAAGAGCAGCCGTGGTCTCTCCCTCCAGGAGTCACCTGGTGCCCAGGAGTGACTTCGGAACTAATGGGACCCCACCCCCTGGGAGTCTCTGGGCTAAAACACTGGCTCAGAGCATTCTGCCCGGAGGCTTTGAAGCAGAATGAGAGGCACTTTCTCCCTTCAAGACCAAGCTCAAGGGCACCTTGCATGTCTTACCTCTTGGGTGCCCACCCTAGACCACAGAGGACAAGCGGGGGTCCATCTGATCAATGGAGACATCAAGGCTAGGCAAGGAGCAGGCACTTGCCCTGGGTGGACCAGGGAAGGGTAGAGGGGCAGGGCCAGTGACCCCAAGGGACGACCATACCCACCAGCTCGAGGTGACCTCAGGATGCTGCCAGAAGCATTTATAAACTGCCAACCCAAAGCACCGATGCCAATGACCTGTAAAGTGAACTCCTGGGCATCTCTGCTGCCCTGATTTGCACCTTCAGGGCCTTTCTCAACAATGGATTTGACTCAGGTCACATTCTAGTATAAAAAGAAGGTAAACAGGTCAAGTTTCTCAATCAAGACTCATGATTAACTAACCACTTGTCACATGCCGGGCCCCAGGGGAGAGGGATACAAACAGTATTATTATTACAAAAACATATAGACAAATAACATATAATAATGTTGAGTGAAAGAAGCCTGACCCGAAAGAAGCCAGACCCATGATTCCATTTATATAAAGTA